>JAPZPC010000102.1:0-133344 GCA_037952705.1 Haplographium delicatum
TGTATTATCCCCATTTTGTTCCCAATCTTATACTTAAGATTAGATCCCGTGACCTGTCACGTGACCTTCAACTCACAGATACCGTATATATCGAATGGATCAATAAAAGTTATCCATTGAGACCGCCTGTCTATCCATCCTGGGCCATCACGCACTGTCTGGTCGAAATCGAGATAGTAGTTGCTCTTTTGCGGAAGAAGTCTGCTAGGGTGTATAACGTTGAGCCAATACGTATAGAGAACCATGGGTGCAGCTTCAAAAGCGTGGAGGAACCACTCGTGTCTCAAAACAGCCCTACAGGTTCATCACAGGTAGTTGAAGTAAGGGCATTGAAGAGGCTAAACTTTTCAACTGCGCGGAAGACGCAACGTAACAAAACAAGTGTTGATATCCCATAAAGCATGATACAAATGCTAAGGATGTTACATGCGGCCATTTTCAAACGTGTACAACGATAATGTAGCACACCAACGATAGCCATGAACAAGAGCTCTATCACAGCCTGAAACAAAACGGTACTGGCGACAAGAGTACCACCACTTCGCAACACAGATTTATCGTTCCCTGCTGCGGAAAGCCGTGTTGCCCCTGCCGCTGTTAAACCTTCAACAGCAGCGCCTAGGAAGATGAAAAAGTAAACGAGGCGGTTAGGATTAAAGGGGGCATGCATCGGAAGATAGTGCATGAGCCGACCAAGGATACTATACTCGGCCGCTGAATATATAGGAGGACCGGCGAGGATGAAGACAGTCTCTGCGATATAAAGGTTCTTGTTGGCAGATTTGTAAGTTGAAATGCAGCGCACAATCCAACCAGACATAAAGACACCGCCAGCCCAAACCATAAAAAAGGGCACTCTCCAAAAGCGATAACGACTTCATAGAAAATGTCAGTAATAAGAATTAAAAAATTGTAAATACTGACAAGTTTACCAAACGTGTAGGAGTGAAGATATCCCGACTACTGCTGCGAAAACGACTGGGAGGATATGACTAGGGTTGTATAGAAACTGGTCGGTGTGGCATTAGAACTCATTTTTAAATGTTCACTAAGGGCAGCGTAGTATGAAAGAAATTTCAGGAGAATTTGAGAAGTTAGCATTATCAAAAACAGAATATGGAAATGGGTTTAAGAGAAGATCTTGTGCATAATATATGTCTCAACGATCCCTAATGTTCTGACCATCTTAGGAGTGGAGCGATGGTAAGCGATCGCAACATAGCACCGCGAAGGGAGATAGTAATTATGAGCATATCACAAAGCACGGTTCTGGCGAGCGCTGCAACGCACCACATCAAGTTAGCACCCCTTTTCGGCAAACCAATCCGGACTACGGAGGGCCAGGTCAAAAGTCATGGGAATACAGCTGGCTACACTGGAATTACAGGCTATCGCTAAACAGTGGGCTGGCAGGACAACTACAGAGTCCGAGCGCTATGTCTAGAGCAACCATAGGCTACTCTAGCGACTTAAAGTCTGAAATTATAGGGTACAATAACTAACAGTCAACTTCGGCCTGAAAATAGTTTTTTAGGCTTACAGGGCATTTTTATAAGTATGCCATTTGAGAGAGCTCGGGGCTCAAAAATATTTTCGTAAGCCGAAGAATAAAATATCTTAGAGAGAGTTCCTTATTTAGAGTAACTCAAAAAAATAGACGCTGTGCTAGGAATATTGAGCCAGCCAAATAAGAGAGATACGCTGAGGAAAGTATGAAGATCTAAAAGTTGCTGGATATGATTATTCCTCACTACAAACACTTCTAAGATCTTTTGGACAAAGTACACAAACGATTGTTGGTAGTGCAAGGTCTTACTGGCCTTGAGAAGTTGGAATCGGCTCCTGTGACAGGGCCACAGGCGTCACTAACGAGAATATACTCCAGGTCTTACCTATGATATCCCCTTAAGCTGGGGGCTTGTCGCGATTAATATCGAGGACACAGAGTTTATGGAATGTTTTGGAGGAAAATCATAATTCCAACCGAGCATGTCGCTCGGTGCAGACTCCTAGTTGCAAAAATGTAGGATCGTGCCTTGTCTTGGATAGAGACCAATGACTACTCAATCACGTCGTTGGGCAAAACAGCACCAGTGGAATATCGAAGGGACTTGTTAGAGAGGAGAATATGGTAGCAATAACTGCTCCTGCTGTTTGCAGAAGTGTTTAACTATCGTCCAAGGTGACGCCTTACAGCTGTGTGTCCAGCTTTAATTTTTCGCGAGACGAGGCAACGTAATCGTTAAAACTTGACCTTTGAGAATCATATTTTTGCTTCTAGCTAGAGCAGAGAAGGATTGAAACCCAGTCATGGAGACAATTCAATTATCGGTGTAGAATGTGTGGCCTCTTAAATTTGCTTATTTCTTTCCCTGCAGGAGAGTTAATAATAATTCAGGCTTTAAAACATAGAGACGCACAGTCAGCAGTCCATCGACCTGTAATCAATATCTGTGTGGTTCGCTTATGGTTGTTTGATTGTGAACATATCTGTTTTAGATCCCGTCCCGGCCTATCCGGTTTCTTTCCAACCCCGAAATTGTCACCGTCGCTATCCTTTTTGAGAAACTTAATTTTCATTTCCCTTTCTTCTTAATTTGAGCCTCGCACACCTTATCCGAAAGCTCTTAAATGCCTTTTGAGGTGGATTTTTCTATATCTTGTCACAAAAATACTTCTTGTCAGCAATTATCGCAGAATATTCTTCCTGCTTTCAAAAATCATTAAAGGGGAATATTTAACTAAAGAATTTGGGCCTTTGTGCCATTTTCTTTTTAGATCTTCAAAAACCCGCTCTCCGCACACAGAAACAGAAACAAAATCTTGCAACTATCAGATAAGATTGGCAGAGATGGCCCCCGAATCAACTGGTGGTGCTAAAATGGAAAAGAAACGCCCATCGTTATGGAAGAGGGTGGAAAAGAAACTTGGAGTCAATATTTTGGTGGTCTTGATGATGTTGAAGTACGTTATACCGGGATAATCTGTCATATTTATCACAAACCTGACAGGAATTTCAAAGGGGAGCCATCGCACCTACTATTGGCGTCGCTATGTATGTACCTTCTTTTCTCATTGGGAACCAATAACTTATATGCGAAAGATACCAGAACAGCTCTGTTGCCAATCGTTTCTCGACGATCGGTTATTTAATCCCCATAATGTCTATCCTCACAGTTCCGATTCTACCTCGAGCACGGTTTATTCAAAACCTTTTGGTTACCTGCGTATGACTACCATCAAATGCAAGAAATATCTCCGAGGCTGATTTGAAGATTCTTGGCAGTTCCTGGTCTGCTTTGCAGCCGCAATATCGCTTCTTGCCATGTGGTGCGCAATTAAAGCTCGAGCCAATACCACTCATCTTTCTAAAGAGCCGACATCTGCTGGGCCCGTACCTGGTGCAGAAGTTAGCCCATATAACGCGGCAGCTAGCGTCAATATGGCAGTCTGGTTTTTTTTCGAAGTATGGCTAGCTAACACGTAAGTTACCCCTCCATGAATTAGTCCCTCTCTGTTGACAGCTTAAAAAGCTTTCGTGCATATCGACCTCAATATTTCCTACCTTCTATTCTATTTTCGATTTTTATCAATGTTACGGGAACGTATGGGACGCAGTTTGCAACTATGGATGAAGCCGAATCACTAGGTTCTTTCCTCTCCAACACCCAAAGGTTTGCTGTTACTAATATTATCTATCTCCAGTCACGCGTTTACTAGAGACTTTCTTTTCTGGGTTTGGAATCTCCGCTGCAGTTAGCCTTCTCGTTCTCCCATTCAACTCTCGACAAATAGTCTTCATGCTCATAACCCAGGAGATACATGGGTTTAAAGCAGTCCTTGAGGCGCATTCTCACTATATGCTGTCGCTGCCCACGCGTAGCTGGTACGCTAGCAATGAATATTCCCTTGGCCTCGACAGTAGCAAAGATGGTGACTTCAGTTCTGACAGAAGGATAACCCCTTGGCCTGAAGCTGATACATTAAAAGAGGCTGTCGAACATGTTACTGAAATACAAGTCAAGTTGCAATCAGAGCTTCGCTATGCAAAACGAGAGTTTGATTGGGGTAAAATTGAAGCGAAGGATTTCAATCCCCTGTACCGCTCACTGAAGAGCATATTACTCCCAGTTCTAGGGATGGAGTCTCTCACCCGGATTACGGATCGTATTGAGATGCGTGGTGGCTGGGACGCTGTGACAGGTCATAGTAAAGCTCATGATTTAACCGAAGCAGAACTTGACAGACTTGTGGAGAAAGAGAAGGAACAATGGAATTGGATCATTGAGCAACTGCATAGTCCTATTGAAAAACTCAAACAAGCAATGGTCGAAGGGCTCGACTACGCTTTGGTTACACTCGAGTTGGGCAAAAAACCTGCCTCCTTAAATAAATCAGACCTCGAAGCGAACAAACCGCCTGCAGGAACAAATATCGCTATACGATTAGAGAATATGATAGAGGAGTTTATCGACAAGCGAGAAGGTCCTCTCAAACAGTGGTGTACATCGAAAGGCATGGACGATTCTCAACTTCAGGGAAGCTTAGATCCTTCAGATTATCCATTACGGCAACGACATCAATCTCAGCTATACCTAATTCTTGATGTAAGTTTATTCTAATTATAAATTGAAGGTTTTAACATCTCTGAAGCTCGAATATTCTTTCCTCTTGACTGCACGAGCCATCTTAGGTCTCGTCAAATATGTCGACTCGAAAGTAGAAGATGGTACGATGTTGAGGAACCGCCTTATCGTTCCAGGCTGGAGGAGAATGTGGAAGTGGTTTATAGCTACGCTCTCTCGAGAAGATAATAATCTAGACTATCAGGCATACAGCAACAGATCTGGTACTCCAACAGTTCGCCTTCATGACGCTTTTCAGACTCAGAAAGATCCTGAACACCTTCCTGCAGTAACAATTTGGGAAAAGATAACAGATAAATTTCGAATTATTCCAGCGGTTTTTGGATCTCCAGAATCAGCATTCGGTTTTCGAGTAGCAACGGCAACTATGGTTATTGCAGTTGTTTGTTATTTGAGAAATTCTCAGCAATTCTTCATAGAACAACGGCTCATCTGGGGTTCAATAATGGTTGCCATCAGCATGACACAAACAGCAGGATCGGGGATGTACGGTCAGTTCCTGCGATTTGGTGGAACGGCCGTGGCTATGATCGCATCATATATCATTTGGTACATCGTTGATCAGCACACAGCCGGTGTTATCGTGTTCCTCGGCATAACGATGTTTTTGTACCATTATCCGATGGTGAAACACCCCGATAATCCTGTGATACCAATGATCGGCATGGTCACGGTTGTATTGATAGTAGGATACGAACTTCAAGTTAAACAGATTGGAGTTGCGCTCTCTATTAGCAATGGCCAGATGTATTACCCCCTCTATGATCTTGCCCCTTATAGATTAGCTGCTGTCGCTGGAGGTGTTGGTGTGGCATTCTTATTTACCTATTTCCCTTCTGTTGTCACCGCTCGAAAAAAGCTTCGAGAGGATCTAGGAGCCACCATCTACCTCCTGGGAAATTACTACGTCTCTGCTCAACAAACGGTTTCATTGCGAATTAGAAATGTAGAAGGGGACTTAGCAGATAAAAATAGTCGGGGAAGAAGGCTCGAGAAAGCTCGAGCTCAAGTTTTTGCCAAAGAGCTTATTTTGCTTCAAGGAATGAAATTTCATGCTAATTTCCTTGCCTGGGAGCCTACTTTTGGGGGAAAATTCCCTCGAGAATCATACGACAAACTGATCAGCCATACCCAAAAGTAAGTTTACCGGCTCCCTAAAATTAAACTCTCTCTAAGTCATTCTAGCATTATTCTCTTCACAACAATGATATGCCACGTCACGGAGGCATTTGAAGATCGAGCTGCTCGCAACCAATCTGACTCGTCGGTCGTATGGATGAGAGATATCAAGCAACTCATTATCTCCTTACAACTCACTTCTCAAAACGTCACTTCCCTTCTTTCCATAGTTGCTACTGCCATATCAACAGGGAGGCCACTGCCTCCATATCTCAAGGCCCCAGAAGCCGTCCAGCTTAGCCAGTTACTTAATCATTTAGATGGCGACATTCTCAGCAACCGAAATGTAGGCGAGCTAGGATATGCGGCTTTTGCAGTAATGCAAGTAGCAACTACAATGCTGGGGGACAATCTAGATGGCTTGCTTCAAGAAACAAAGAAGTTAGTTGGAGAAGTCGATTACAGTGGTGAACTTTTCTCTTAATATGTAGCACGTATGAATAGGAGGTGCATTAATTTTTAAATGAAAATGACATTATAAGAAAACGAAGATAAAGCCCATGAGATTTGAACCTAAATAAATTAAATTACAGAGATTTCCCGAAATAGAGTCAAATATTATATGAATTAAAATTAACCTCAGTGACTGAAAACGTCTAGATTTAAAATCAGCCAGATCTTGTGGCGGATCTACTTTTTTAAATTAGTATTAGACCAATTTCTACGGAATTATTTCAATAGTAAAGGGATTGCAAGCTTCTGCCCGGAGTGAAAGACATTGAGGGGTAAATAAAGATGAGTAACAGGGAAGGTGAGTATTGCCACCCGGTAGCCGAGGTTGTTTGGAAAGTAGCCTCTGCTTCATCTACCGATGGTATTTTTTTGGGAGCTGGTATTCGCTTCCTTGTATAGCTCCGTATATTCTCTTTCATTTGATCCTTGCAAGAAGAAAAACTCTGAGCCTATGTCCGCTCACTATTCTTAAGATTCCAAGGCTCATGACGATAACGTACACTATCCCGGCCTAGTTTACAACCATGATAAAGCCTATCAGTAGTCTGTCCTGTCACCAGCCCAATGTTTTCTTGTCTTTTATCTTGTATTTTATACCATTCAATATACGTGGAATCAGGTTCCTACAACTTGCGAGAGATCTCTATCTTCTACTGGTGCCCCTAGGCGTTTTCATTCTGCCAAGCCCTCCAACAACATGCAGAACTTCAACGCTTACCGAGAGCTTTGGTCCAGGATTTTCATCACTGGCCAGCAAAGTCATGTTGGTGACTGGTATGCTAAAGTGGTCGCATGAATCTTCTCGGCAAAAGTTTATAATCACCTGTTCACAAAAGTTTGCTCCAAATAGGTGGCGCTCGTGGATTGGGCCTGGCATGGGCACGAGGTTGTGCAGAGATTGGAGCAAATGTTGCCGTGATTGATTGCTTAAGTGCGCTAGACCCTGATTTTGACCTCCTTATAATCGAGTGCGCAGCGAAGGCGAAATTCTACAAGTTAGAAAGCATTATAGAACTATTCCAAGGATGAAATAATTGAAACAGATCAGCGGAGACGATTCTAACTTCTTGAGAATGGAACCTTTCCCTCTGAGATTGAGAAGGAGTTCGGGTCCATCTATTCAGTCTTAAACAGGCGCCGGATTGGTGATGTTGGAAATCTGATTGACGTTCGGAATGAGAAGATCCAGAGGGTAGTAGATGTCAATGTACGCCTGCCTTCCCTTATTAAAAATCGAACTAGTGAGACAAGGATCACAGGATGTTTGTATAATTACTACTTTCAAGCTGGCTCTTAAAAAGGTGCAGCGTTGTTACAGTAGCGTCAATCGAAGGCCAGAAAATTTTGCGGCTCAGAACAATACAGTATATTGTGCGTTAAAAGGAGCGGTTCTGTCCTCCACAAAAGCCCTCGCGTCGAAGTAGCACCATTTGGAGTTCGGGTTAATAGCATCAGCCCCGGAAATTTACTCACTAATATAATTCCTGGCTAACAGCCAGGAGATGTTATGACAATGAAATTATTCAAGAGTCTTCCCCTCTGAAAAAAGAATTTCAGATCGATGAGAATTAAAGAGCTTAGCCCCCTTTCTTTATCCGATTATAATTCTTATCTTATATGATAGGTTGTATTAATCGAGGGGCAGCTTCTGGTGTAATCAGATCTTCTCTTTTAATTTGGTCCAACTTTCAAGTTATTTTTTCCGAACATTATTATTCCATTGCTCTCAAAATAAGTACCGAGGTTTTATATAATCCCAGAAGCTATTTTGAAATCTTTATACGAGAATAGGTAGAAATATCCTGGTGAATTATAGGTACAGAACTGTCTCCTTAGCCGTTGAATAGATTGATCTTGTGATAATATTTGAAACTCTTGTCTGTGCCCTGTACACTAGTAGCTCACGAAATCGTCAGCCGGGCATCATTTTCGATACCTAAGCTAATTTGAAGAATCTTAAAACAAGACCGTTCAACATGTTAGGGATATCATGTAGTTCAGATTATTCTATTCTCTGACCGTTCCCAGTCCTTTTGATGACCCCTGCCGAAGGCTAATCTTTTCTAATTTATTTACGTCCAGTTTGCGACATCTTTGCGATTTACGGATATGTTGCTCGACCTTTGTGTAAAAAGCATTGACGGGTGTATTACGGACTACTGTCAAGACTTACACTCCACCAAGCTACCATGGAGTACCACCACTACCATTTAAATGATTTTCTTGCACTTTCATAACATTGTTCCTGGATAGAATATCTGCTCATATTGGAGTGTCTCACTAGGCCGCTACATGTTAGAGTGGTTATTCTAGAATAAACATGCTGGATCTTTGAGCGGGCCCCTTGACTTTTTGCACCAATCACCACGGTAATGTAAGCCCAATAATAATTCGCCAAACAGGAGAGTCTTCGTGTTCTTAGCTAATAGGTTATAAGCCTGGTTTAACAGCAGTTTTGAGATTTGACAGGTCTCTTTAGAGATTTTTCCATGCCTCCCGCGCCCGAGGATACAAATCTCGCTCAATATAATGGTTCAGAATTTTAGTGGATAGGACCGTTTGATACAATTCAGACACTGATTTATACTGGAGATCAAAATTACCAAGCCTAGGTCATTCCAAAGTCAAATTCGGCATTCCAATCTGCTGGTACAGTATACTGGAACCTGTTGACGCCAACTGTCCCTGCAGGGCGGAATAAGCTTCCAAAATTGAACATTTCATCCAGGTCCATGGCAGGGTCAATGAGATTCTGGTCAAATTCCACCAGAATTCCAAGCTCCGACGGATGCTGTGGCGGGAGATCTCGCGCTTGCTGAACCAAGAAGTCAATATATTCCTTCTTCACAGGCGCTAAAAGACGCTCGTACTCCTCCAGGCATCGTGAAGCCGCCGGCCAGCGCTCCGAAATTGTGGTGAAGAGACGTGAGAAACAGGACATGAAGCTTTCAACTTGATCTAGTGAATAAATGGCAGAGATCTGCCTCTTGCAGCGTTGCAGAGCTTGCAAGAATGCAACGGCAGAAGAAAAGGAGTGATGACACGGATGGAACACGTATTTGCTGTTACCAAAGTCCAAGTTCGCTTGTTTCCAGTAGCCGTCTGCGACTTCAACGCCTGCGCGAAATGCTTTCATGAGGTTATCAGGCGTCGGATGTGGAATCCGAGGGCACGGTCTAAACAGGGTGACAATTATATAATGGTACGCTATATCTGCATATAGCGACATTTCAATCCAGGTGGAATTTAATGAGGAATCAGTATTTGAAGATGTAGATCGATGAACTTCCTGGTTCCATTCTAGTATAGCTGCTTCAGTTTGGACTATCCAAGCCTCCAGCGATGTATTTCCAGGTGGGAGATCTTCATTCTGAAATAAAATCGAAACAATATCGGATTCAATCCTGCGAAAAAGCCATATTCGTCGTGCAGTTACTTTAGAAAAACGTCCTGTGGGGTCGATCCCTTTTTCGCTGATCGCACTGTCGTCGATCTCCGTTGGAAACGAGACATTAATATATTTGCTCAACATGCTAGTTGGACGTAAGAGAGCTGCACAGACGGCGACTTCCATTTCGTATGCGCACCAAAATATTCTTCTACGCATATCCCTAAGCAAGGGAGTGACATTAGAAGATTCGGGTAGTTCCTGGTGGAGGCCAAGATCGAGACACGCTTGAGATGTAAATCCTGAGAGAAACCAAAGGTTCGCAGCCCCTGGGTCCAAAAATGTGTATTGCAAAAGAAGAAGAAGTGCCTGTAAGCCTTCAAAGTCATTTGAAAGGACGGAGGGAATTTGCTGCATGGCCGTCTTAAACAAATCAACGGCTATCGCATTTGCTCTTGCTTGTTGTGTTCTTGCCGCTGTCGATAGAGATATTGCCATAACAAGGCTAACTACATAAATTTCGTAAGGATTTCCCTGAGCGCCTGGATTTAAACTCTGCACGGAATTGTGAAATATAGAGTTGAAGAATGACACCAGATCTGCTTTAAAAAACAAGGGGTATTGAGCAAGGACACGAGATGTATAATTCTCAAAAAGAAAATCAGCAACTTTCGTGGGTATTGATTCCAAAGGCGTGCCTGATGGCAGAGGATTTAATATCGATCTTGGATGATGCTCATCGATATCAGATGCGAATTGCCTTGTTGACGGAAGCCTTGTTCCGGCGACCGCACAGCGCACCAGTGGTACAGTTTCTGATACTCCCAAGAAGGTTGGCGTAAAGTCCTTTACAATTAAGTCTATTAGAGAAAGGTTAGGTCGATTTGAAAAATATGGTATCAAGGTGACTGGTCTGTGAGATTCAAGTTGTGCGATCTCATTTTCCAGACACTGGACGATACTTCGTGGAGTGGGGCGCTTGGTTGAAGGGTTCAACGCCACGCAAGGCACACCTGCTTCCAAGCATCGGGAGCAAGATGGCGACAGAGCATCGCACTTGACCTTTCGGACTCGACATCTTGCGCATGCCAAAGCTCGTCTTCTCACGCGCGTTGATAGCATTTGATAATACATGAATATTTTATGAATACTTAAGGGAAGTCAAGGAGGTCAAGTTAAGTCCGAAATACGCTTATCGGCCGTCTAAGATTATTCCAACGCTAAACTCGATCAACCTTAGAGTCTTAGGATGCTATCATCCGTGGTAGCTTGATTATGATTTCCTGTTCTGCTCCTCAGTAGTTCTTTCTATACGGGATCAATGCGCAGACGTTATTTAATATTGGTGACAAATACTTGCGACTATCTAACTCAATCTCATAGTAACCATTTCGAAGAACATGGAGGACGAAGCTCTAGGAAAATCAAACATCGATGATCTACTAAACTCGCTACCAGCATGTCGGCGCTGTCGAGCGAACAAGAGGCGTTGCGATACTCAGCTCCCGTACTGCCGCAACTGTGCGAAGGCTGGCACCGAGTGTATTTTCTTCGATCACATTCTAGGGGAGGATCTTCCACGAAGGTTAATATTAATAGCCCTGTTAACTTTTATTACCCACTAACGAGAGCCAGCTATATTGTGTCGTTGATACAGAATCTCGAACAAGTGCGTTCTCCAAGGCACTCGGACGTTATTGGAGAGCGTCCTGGTATTATCGCATAAAACTCCACTCCAAATAATGTAGATCCACTAACAACATCTCCAGCTTTCCTTCCAAATGAGCCACAGCAGCTGATTCCCTGTATACAAGGCTCTTCCCGATATCTTGGAAAGGACTCATGCATGTCCCAAAGCCTTTCTATTCGTGGCAATGAACGCATGAAACCGCGGTGTCAAATTGGCTATTCATTTTCTTTTGAAAACTTTGGTAGCAGTCTCGGCGTTAATCAGTCGATGCATCAATTCCTTCTAGCAACGTACTTCACACAGATTCATCCGCTATACCCCTTCTTGGATTCATCATTACCTTTCTTGTCACCTGAGAGTGCGCCTGGGACTGATCTACAACCTCCAGAAACCTTTGTTCTTCAAATGGTATATTCTGTCGCATGTCATTGCAGCTCCACAGCTGGGAATAAACTGCTACCACTTGGAAATGCATGTCATGGTCGAGCCTTGAGACTTATCGATAGCGCAACCGCTGATTTGAATTTTGTCACGCTACAAGCTATCACTCTCCTCGCACTTCATAGTCTTTTTGACCCGTTGAAAGGAAATTTTGGACAGCTTGTAGGATTCGCTGCTCGTCTTGCAATTGATATCGAAGAGCCGGACACGCCAGATCGAGATGTGAGGATGCGAAATGTCCAGACCTCGATCTTTTCCATGGAAAATCAAGTTGCGACGGTTTTGGATCGACCACCTTTCTTTCCCGAGCCAGTAAGTCCATTCCATAGTCAAAAAGGAAAGATCTGATATGATAGGAACGTCCGTTACACTTTGATACTACACAGCCCTCTGAGTATCTCTGCTCTATAAACCGTATCCAGTCTCGATTTAGGAGAAATAGATCTATAATCGGGCAGAATCTTATGGATCATGTTGATGTGGTGGCGCTCGAATGCGAGGCACAGTCGGGAAATCCTATTAGCCCAAGCTTACTCTCCGCGCTCCTCGAAACCCAGCTACTTCTTGATCCTTCGCCTGCAATAGCGGCACTGCTGATTGCCAGTTATCTGCACCCGAGAGCTATCCATACATTTCTGACACAGCAATGGACCTACAAAGCTATGCTCATTATGTTAGAGCAGCATTATTCGCAAAATGATGCGACTTCGAGGGCTGGTTTTGTTAATGCTTATGGAAATTCGTTGGTTATTCTAGATCGGTGCGCGCTGAGATGGGAAGGGGCCGTGGCATTAAGCGAATCTCTAAGAGCTTATGTGAGGAGTAGAGAATCTGAATGAGTTTCAAAACATGCTGTAGAAGTTTAGCAAAGCATAGTATAGCATAGAATATATCTTATCTCGATAACATAAGTTTATAATACTAAGTTTAAAAATTGTGTGAACTAGTATTATTATTTGTCTCTACACAGTTGAATCTGCGACTATCTGGCCGGGTGTACTCTTTTCTCCGGCAATTGAAGATTCTTTTGGAACTTCTTCTGTCTTATTATCCTGTACATGCTCTTCTAGAACATGTTTAGGGATTACTACACCTTCTTCGTGCGTGAAATATTTGGTTTCTTTAATGTGGAACGCAGCAAGATATGTGAACACGATAACCCCTATGGCATAGAAGCAGAAAATAACACCGGACTCTTTAACATATGGAACAGCAATCGAGTCCAGCCCAAAGCAGATAGCCTCGCCTGCTCCAAGGAAGCCACGAAAAACGCCCTATTGACAGTTAGCTTTGGGTTAAGCATTATAAAAATGATCAGAAGGGAGACTTACAGCATAGTTCGCAGCTTTTCTGGGAGAGTTAGTGAAGCAGCCTAGAAAATATAAAATAAGATACTGCCACAGTGAACTTGAGACCCAATTCAGCATGAACAGGAAGAAGATTGCTACGAAGCCCGAATCGGACCAGTCGAGAGGAGTTGGGCGATCGGAGCGGTTATAATTACGCGTACGAACAATCTCCCAGATCCACGCGGCCATAAGTGGAATGCCGACAATGGCGAGGCCTAAAAAGGCTCGCGTGCGGCGTTCCCATTTTTTGTGATCCAGTACTTTCTGGAGGCCGTAGCCACAAGGGATTTGTAGGACGACGGCGATGAATGAAAGGAGGCATCTTGTACGCAAATTGTTGTGGAAGGCATTAACGGAGCCACCATATACTAGAAAGCATTCGGCTGGTAAAAATGCGGGTACCTGTGAGGCTTATTTAGGATACAGGCAGTACATAAAGACTGTAAGGACCGTACCATGATTAAAAGTTTCCAATCTCGAAAAATTTCCAGGTTGCTCTTAAGCTCTTCAACAAAGCCCCGGGACTTGATCGTTGCCACTTGCGTCCCGTCATCCCGTGTGATTTTGGATGGAGGCTGTAGTAAAAAAGCCATGCACGCACCAACTCCCATCATAACCATGAAGACAATGTACACTGCTGGTGGCACACCAGCCGCTTCAGTCTAAGTATTCATTAGCTTGAGCTACTGGCAGCCGAGTTTTGCGGTTCATACCGAGTCCTTGTTGATGATCAGGGGAATAATGCCACCAATAACCGAACCTGTTGCCTGCAAATTGATGGATAACGTTATATAGGCACCACGATCTTGTTCTTCTGAATACGACATAGCAATATATCCCATGGTGACAAAGATTAGCCCAGCTGACAATCCAATCATAATGCCTGCAAAAATGGGAAATCCTTCCCTGCCTGTAGCATCGAAATACCAGAGCGAACTTATTGACTAATTAGCCAATGTATCGTATATCTGAAAACTTACATACCCTACATAAATAATGTAACCAATAACTCCAAAGCAAGCAGTAAAAGCAGGGCCAATTGTGTTCAAAACACTACCGCCGAAGGAGGCAGAGAAGAACCATACGGCACACAAGGTTGCATTGACGACTTGGACTGTTGTCGCAGAATTGGGCCGACCGCCTCCCGCTCCAAGCAAATTCAACGCGACATATAGACCAGCTGTAACACCCACAAGGATGCCCATAATGACACTTTAAAATTATAAGCCATGATTATGAGGAATACTTTAGTGTTTAGGAGACTTACTTCTGCCAGAATGGCGAATGTAGCCGAAGCTCTGGGAGGAAAGGAAGTTTGATAGCCATCTCTACTTCTAATTAAATTCTATATACCGAATTCCATGACGACAGTAATGCTCAAGCCAGTGTTTTGACTTTATGTACTCAAGTTTCACGGGCTTTGGATCACGCTAATAACAATTATGATAGGGCTACCATGCGGAAGGGAACGGGCAAACCTAACTAGCACGCAACTATCATTTGCGGAACTGGAAACCACACAGAGATAGGTTAAACTACCAGTAGCTTCGGATCGGTGTCTTATGAGGAGTTCCTTTAGAAATTTATCTGTCCAATTGGAAGCTTCAATTAGTAGTAGAGTAACCCCACTTACACTATATATCCTTGTAACAGTGGGATGCATTGCGCCCAGCTCCGATATCTCAGCGTCTACCACCAATTAGGCACAGAGACGTACATACCGCGCGCTTTTGTCCGTCTGAATTCTGACGCACAAGCAGCATATGCCCTTGTCGCTGCGCGTATGTCCGGTTGCTACGCACATGTCCGGTCGTTGCGCGCTTGGCCGCTAGTCTTACTCTCTATCGAGGAGCCAGTCATCGTTTTTCTGAGGAGGAAGGCACTTTTGTTGTATGGATCGGAGGGAAAGAAATAACGCCATGACAGGCAAGCCAATCCCACTTTGAGTCTAGACATTTCTTTTGTGGCGCTCAAAGGAAATAATGTCCGCAGTGCAACTGGTATTGCGTTGATGCAAGTTATGACCCTTACAATTCTAGCCTTATAAGGCGAATTGTTACTCTAGTCTTCAAGTCTAAGAGTATAGAAGACTTTTTAAAGTAAACATTTGAATTTGAATCTCAATCGCGTGTCAAGAATTTGTACAATGTCAGAAGATCCGCCTACCGTGAAAATCCCTATCATAGATATTTCTGGCTACATCTGCGGCGACGAGGAGGCCAAGAAAGCTGTCGTTGAAGAGGTTCGTGACGCCTGTGAGAATCAAGGTTTCTTGCAAATCATTGGGCATACTGTGTCTGCCAACCTTCAGACTCGATATATTGAAAGCCTTCGAGAATTTTTTGCTTTACCTCTATCTGAGAAGGAGAAGATCTCTCAAAGCAAATCGAAATGTCACCGAGGGTATGAGCGCCTAGGTGGGCAAAAGCTTGATGAACTCGACGAAAAAGCCACTCCAGACCAAAAAGAAGGGTTCTCTGTCCGACGCGATCGACCACTGGGGCGGTTTCTTGAAGGCCCGTAAGTACAACTTCCGATCATCAACCTCGCTATGTTGACTATCTTATAGGAACCAATGGCCAGATTCTTTACCTCATTTCAAGGAAGTTTATATGGAATACTACGAAGCCGTTCATAAAGTCTCTAAAATTATGTTTCAAATTATAGCTTCGTCTCTAAAACTGGCTGAAGATCATTTTGATTATTTCGCCTCTGATCCCAACGGAATCTGTCTATGCCGTTCTCACCACTACCCTCCCACGCCCAAAGATTCAGCCGGCCACACTCGCGGCGTAGGAGCGCACACAGATTTTGGTGCTCTGACACTTCTGCTACAAGACTCAGTTGGCGGACTCGAAGTTCTACACAAGGCTTCAGGAACATGGCATAACGTAGCTCCAGTGGAAGGCGCCTACGTTGTGAACATCGGAGACTTGATGCAACGTTGGACCAACGATCGATATAAATCTACCATGCATCGCGTTATAAGTCCTATGTCCGGAAAAGATCGTTACTCGAGCGCCTTTTTCAATGACGGTGCACTAGATGTTATAGTGGAATGCATCCCTACATGTTTGGGGCCGGGCGAGAAACCGAAGTATGAGCCTCTTAGTGTGGAGCAGCATGCTATTAACAGATATACGCAGAGTTACGGGGCTGGCGGGACTGAATTGAAAGCATACTAGATTTACTATATACTTTCAACGAAGAATCATAGTATTGAACCTACAAACCTGCTCCACCGCTAACAGTAGCCCCATTAATCTTTCCCTCCTTAAATTCATCAACCATTTGCTCCATAGTACACCACTCAATACCCTCATGACTATTAATATACTCAATGATGCGCTCATGCATCAAAATAACCTGCGGCTTGCCGCTTACCTGCGGATGGATCGACATTGGGAATACAAACGTTTCATACTCACGATAGAGGAAGTCAAATTGATCTTTCCATAGTTGCTCGATAACTCGAGTATCAACATAACCGTGCGTGTTAGCCTGCTTCATGCTAAAATGAAGCGGTGGCCAGTCATCGAGATGCCAGTTAGCAGGCACTTCAACGACTTTGCTGGGCTTGAGTTGTGTCATTGGTTCCATCCAGCTAGACGCTTCGTTGGCCAAGTTTGTTTCTTTCCACTGTTCGCTGCCATCCGGACAATAATAGAGCTGGGAGTCGTGATGCATGAATGAGTGATCGTATTCCTGTCTTATTAGAAATACAACATAAATCTTAACAGAGTAGACATACGATACCAAATTCCTCCAAAAGCTTGATTGTGTGCTTTGACGTATCCCAGGCGGGGGCGGTCCAGCCTTTGGGTTTCTTGCCAGTAAACTTTGTAAGAACGTCGATGGACTTTATTAATACGTCGCGTTCTTGCTTCTCGCTGAGACTGTAAACAAACTCGTGAGTATACCCATGAAGACCGCTTAAAGAGGCGTCAGCTTTACTTATGAATTTTAGCGAAATGTTTGATAGGCATACATTTCATGACCAGCATCACGAACTTTAGCCAGTTGTGTTGGGAATGACTCTAGAGAGTGTGCTGGAACAAACCAAGTGGTTTTGATTCCGACTTTGTCCCATAACTTCAAAAGACGGTCAATTCCCACTGTGGCGCCAAATATTCCCCGAGAGACATTCGTCGGAGATGCTGAAGAACCGTCTTTCGTGTTGATCCTACACTCACAGTCCGTCAGATGGTTTCTGTATGAGTCGTAAATTGAAGGCCTACCAGCCACTAACGGCGTCAACATCAATGCCATACCCTACCAGAACTCTCTTCTTTCCCATTGTACTTCGGAATAATCTGTGATAAACTGCAAATATTCTCGGACTGTGTTTTATGGGAGCATACAGTGCTCTGGTAAATAATAAACCACGGTGCTCCAGCCCACGCTATCGATTTCCTGATGACGAGTTTGGGATGAACCACTTCGGTGGCCTTGCCTTGGTGCGCTATTTTAGTACCGGATCAAGGCGCAACCCCCCACTTGCAAACCCCTAGAGTAGAATTTAAGTGCATTGATGTCGGGGCATTTTCATCTATCTTCGCAGTGCTCATGAAAATTTACTCAGCAATCTCTTGCGCCGAATGCCGAAATCTCATTTCACAGGGCCTGGTGGTGAACAGCGCGCTAGATTAGCCGTACAGGAATCACAATGGAAATGTACTCGTACAGTTGGCTCCAAGGTCTGCCTATCTCTTCCACCCTTAGCGTCTATTCGGGCGGCCAACTAAAATCGCTTTACGCACTGAGTGAAAGTCAGGAGGGCTACTTGAATTGTGAATAAATATCAAAGCGACCACCAGTACAGTGAAGCAAATTGAATGCAGAGGAACACCATATGAAATCGGTTTCGCCCATGGCGAGGTGGTGTATAACCTTTTATGGAAAGCTGTTCATCAAGTTCAGCAATCAGGGTTGGCCTCAGGTTCAGGAGTGTGTGCGCAGCTTCCAGCCCATGATTCAATCGAAGTGGCCGAGGTTTTAGCAAGAGCTAACAGGAATCGCAAAGGGTTCAAAACGAAGCATTTTAGATATTATTGCGATCAATGTCCGCACAGAGATGCGTTCGGATTGTTCACTCATGGTTGTACGAGTTTGTACGGGAAGTCTGGAATGAATGCATTTCTAGGCCAGAACTGGGATGTAAGCTAGCATTTACTTCCCTCTGGGCCCTCTGGGTTGTCGCTGACAGGAATAGTGGATGGAAGAACAGGAAAGGATCTAAATGTCGTTTCTATCTACCACATAAGTCAGACTCAAGTTTTTTTTTTTCGCTGGTTCTGTTTTAGTGTTTGGACGTGAACAGCTGCCGCCTTAACCTGTGCCGAGGGTGAGCATGCCTGAGCACGTCCTGAGCTCGGCCTGAGCAACCTGAGCACATGGCAGAGTCAGCCTGAGCATGCGCTGAGGAGCCATTTTAGCTCTCACGGGCACTTGTTCCCGCTGCCTTGATGCTAGGTTACAATTTCCTCATTTTGTCTCTAAGTACAGATTCCACTAAGCCATTTTTAGATCCACATTCGCTTACATACACGTGATAAATATTTCAGCCTCATTATTCTATAACGTCTCATTAATGTCCACAGGGGCGATTTTATATAATACGAATTTCGGTAGCATTCAATTTTCTCCTCTTTGCTTTAACGTGGTTTATCAGGACCCCGGTCATATCAGGACCCCGATCAGTTTTGCCGAATTCCCCACCCTCTTCATTCCCTACGCGTTTTCTCTACCTTTTACTATGTCTGTGATTACACAAGAAGCAAAAATCATTCTAGCTATCGAAGCTATTCGAACATCCAAAAAGCTAAGCCGTCGGAAAGCAGCTAAGCTCTATCAAATTCCCTTTTCTACATTAAACGATAGAATGAACGGCCATCTTCCTCTCTTTGAGCGCCGGCCAGCAAATGTCAAATTAACTATACTAGAGGAGGAAGTGATTATTCGAAATATACTTGACCTAGATTCAAGAGGGTTTGCACCCCGGCTAGCTAGTGTGGAAGATATAGCGAATTATCTCCTAGAATCGAGGGGAGGGAAACGCGTCGGCAAGCTCTGGGCCCATCGATTTGTACAACGACAATCAGACCTTAAGACGCGTTTTAATCGCGTTTACGATTTCCAAAGGGCCCTCTGCGAAGATTCGGAGCTAATTGGCGCGTAGTTCCGACTAGTTGAGAATATAAGGGCAAAATACGGGGTATTAGACTGCGACTTCTACAACTTTGACGAAACCGGCTTTATGATAGGTGTGATTTGCACTGCAATGGTTGTAACCCGTGCAGATCGACGTGGCAGAGGCAAGGCAGTTCAGCCAGGTAATCGGGAATAGGCTACCGCAATTGCATGCATCAATAGTGAAGGTTGGAGTGTGCCTCCATTTCTCGTAGTACAAGGCAAGAATCACCTCTCGAATTGGTACACCGACGGCGGCCTCCTACCCGACTAGGTCATCAAACCGACTAGCAATAGGTGGACAAACAATAAGACGGGTCTAGAATGGTTGAAACACTTCGATAAACACACTGCTGCTCGCGCAAAGGGGCCATATCGAATACTAGTATTGGATAGGCATAAGAGTCACGAATCGGCCAAATTCCAAGAGTACTACAAGACACACAATATTGTTACTCTTAGACTACCTCCTCACTCGTCCCATTTAACTTAGCCACTTGATGTCAGGTGCTTTAGTGTCTTGAAGCGGGCGTACGGTCGGCAAATTAAGACGTTTATCAAAGCTTATATTAACTATATCACGAAGGTCGAGTTCTTTTTAGCCTTTGCAGCAGCATACAAGGAATCAATGATAGCTCAGAACGCTCAAGCTGGATTCCGTGGAGCTGGCTTAGTGCCTTTTGACCCGCAAGCAGTGCTTTCAAAGCTTAACGTAAAGTTACGGACTCTAACTCCGTCTAGACCCTCGACCGCTACCTCCCTCCCTTAGGTCTCTCAAACCCCTTCCAACCCAAAAGAGGCTCTTTCGCAAACGACTCTTGTACGAAGTCGAATCGCCCGTCACTAAGGAAGCTCGCTAACTCCCCTTTTCCAGACAGTTGCGTCGTTGGCCAAAGGTATAGAGCGTTTGGCTTATAAATTGACCCTCGTTAATGCCGAGCTACGTACACTTCGAGCAGCAAATAAGGCACTTTCCAAACGCCGAAGGGCTAAAAAGGCTCGTGTCCGTCAAGGGGGTGCACTTACTGTAGAGGATACACAGGATATAATTGCACAGAAGGATATAGATAAGCAGGTTCGACGCGACGTACGTGCAGCGAGGGGTAGTCGAGGGGAGGGGCAATCATCTGAACGACGCTATAGAACTTGCGGAAAAGCTGGTCATAATGTACGAACTTGTAAAGAAGATATAGATACATCTAGTGCATTAGATTCCACTTAGATCTAGTTAATTTAATATATTATAGTTGATTTATTGATGTTCGAAGTTTAATGCCAAGGAAAAGTGATCGGGGTCCTGATATGACCGGGGTCCTGATAAACCACGTTATATATTTTAATACTATACTTTCCTCGCATGTCTCCTTTCTCTTTCTTTTTCTCCTAGTTTCCGAATTTCATCCCCACTCGAATCTTTTAAACCTTCCAACACCAAAACAAAATGGTTTCCTTCAGCACAACCGCCACTAGTTCCTCCTCGTGGATACGGCCTTCTTGGCCTAACCTGCGCCTGCTCCTCCCGTGTTATTGTTAGTTCCTATCTGCCTTGGGGCGGCCGGATTTGGGTTCACAGTCAGCGCGACTAATCACGGCAAACGAGACCTTCCTGCCAGCTGCTACGGTAACCCTTTTTTCGACGCCTGTATAAGTGATGCAACAAATGGGGGAGAGGTCATTGTTCAAATAAATAAAGATAATGGCCGCGTGGCTGTGGGGTGTTTTCCTAGCTCTATCGCTCAGATCAACGAATACAACTCACTTCCGGATATTGAGCGTCTCAACGCCGAATATGGAACCGTGAATGTTCTCAACGGGACATCCATGGCATGTTACATCGTGAGACAAATGTTAAATTTCTTATCTTCGCTCTCTCCATACTGGAATATTCTATCTCGAGCTTAAGAAGCTATGAAAGGTTTTCTGATTTAAGTGATACATTGCTCTACTAAACCAGCTGCTTCGCTAAACATCACAGTTTGATGATAATTTTGCGCCCATCAGTACTCTCCATTCGGAGAATTTGAAACGCTTCTTCAATACGTTTAAGACCATAAGGTCCACTGCAATCAGTCACGAGTTGGCGTTGGAATGGATATCTAAAATCAGACATGACTCATTAGCGCAGCTTTCTAGAATGTGCTAAACTTACATACCCTTGATCAAGTAAATCTTGAATACTGCATATTCCTATTAGCAATTGGAGACGAGCGGTCCAACAAGTCAGAACTTGGGAAACCTACAATGGCCAAACAACATCTTCGCCCAAGGTTCTGTACTCGGGGTGTTGTCCTGAGAGCTTCGTCTGTCAGCAACTTTCAGTCACATGGACACTCGAAGAAGTATAACTTGCATCGTGAAACATCGTACAATCTATCCCTAGCATTTCAATTCCTTCATTCCCTTTGGTTGCAGGGTTAAGAGGCGAAACACGGGCGATCTTGCCTCCATTCTTCATTACCTGAGCAATAGATTCAGTGGTCCCTTCCTTCGTCACGGCGTCGATTGCTTTGGATAACGTGTTTCCATGCAATGCGTCTGTTAGCTTTTCAACGACAGCTTCGTCGCGATGATCGATCACAACAGTTGCACCAATACTTTTCAACTCGGCCTCTCTTTTAATAGCTGCTGTCGTGATGATATTCTTGTAGCCGGCCAAACGTAGAAAAGCAATCGAAGTCATACCGACCCCAGACCCTCCGCCCCATACCAGGACCTGCTCGTCTAGTTCCCTGCGGCCAGAAATCGTGGGCCACGGCAGCGATAGAGCATGAAAGGCAGCGAGTGAAGTGGTGGCCGTTATTGAAACAGTTGCTGCTTCTTCAAATGAAACTCTGGTGGGGATCAATGCTGTGAGGCTTGCGAAAGCTATGGCATACTTTTGCAAGCCACTAACTCTGTTCCCTAGGATTTTCGAAGCTGCCATCTGCATTGACACAACCTTTACAAGTGAATCAGGGAGGCCCAATGGCTCAAGTGGGGATTCTACAATGACATACCCTGTCACCTTTCTTAAATTTTGTGACGCCATCACCGATCTCTGACACGACACCTGCGAGATCAGATCCTGGGATCCAAGGATACTGAGACGCCTCTAGCCACGTAGAATCGAGGAACATACGCTCGCCAGGCTGACAAGATTATGAGACGACGTAATAAAGGGAGTAGAAAATGGACGTACGTTCATGCCAACAGCTCTCATCTCTATTTGGATCTCGCCCCTGTCAGGCTTCTGGGTCGGCACACGAATTGTGGACAGCGGTCCTTGGGCCACCAATTGGGCAAACGCTAGATGCTGGGACATATTGTGGAACTAGCTCTTGAATGTGTTTGGTGTATGAACCCAAATCATATGGAAAAGTCTCGAATGCTCTTTTCATATGGATTTTGGCTGATAATATACAAGCCGCGACCTACTTTGTTTTATTAATGGTTCAATTCTGACATGTTATAAATCAAGTCAGCTGGCAACAATTTTCCGAGCTGACAAACGGCGATGATTCTAGGATTGATTTGTAATTCCCTGCGGGATATCATTAATAGGGTGAAGCTCCGGTAGGGGTCCAAAAGTATTTGCACACCATTATAATGCGCACGTAATTTAGAGTATTTTCGCCCTAGTGATACTCTTTCTCCGGTAATTATAATCTTTGATGGGAACAAATGTCACAGGGCTTGTAAGCGGCTATTTATGATACATACGAATTATAGAGGGCATGAAAACACTTTGGGGACTCAACTGTACGTGAAGGAATCGTTGACGTGATGAGATGCGAGCGACGCATAGGGGACCACGGAACATGAGAGATGGCTAGGCATGGACGGAAATTAGAGGAAGGTAGCAAGTTGGACCTCTAGACACTTGTACAATAGAGGTTTGCACCGTGACATGTCACCGCATTCCACTGCTTGCTACCACTGTTGGATTGCATCCAAAGCCATGAATATTGCAATCTTTACCTACCAATCTTATGTGGGTTCGAGTTACTGTATTTCATGTCTGCTCTCCTCTCCAAAAAGGAGGAGCCAACGCTACCTTTCCGTCAAAATCTACATATCCCTTCCCCTTAACGAATGTGGCCTCCCAAGGCCCCTGATCCTTCCTACGAACTAGCTCATAATAAAAATCCGCATGGGCCTGTCCGTCAATATCCATGAAGACGCTCCCTCCATCCTCAAACCGCTCGTCTGTGTAATAAAACCTGTTCGTTCGAATTAGCCCGTTTCTCATCCCCTCTTTCGTTTTGCTCGTTCTCCTTTTATCAGCAAATTTCCTTCGTTTCCTTACTTTTTTTTCCTTTTCTTCTCCCTTTTTTTATTTTTGCATTCAAGGTATAATAGGTGAAGTCTTCGGGGTGAATTCTCTCGCTGAGTTTTGAAAATGGGAAATATGGGGATCGGAAATGGAATCAACACACCGAAATCCCTCTTTCTTATACGCGAGCGCCGATCCTTCAATCAAATGTGCAGCGCCCGCCTTGCCCATCCCTGTATGTAGTACGATAGGAAAGGGAACAAGATTTAGAGAATTACCGGTATATATAAACGTCTTTAACACATCTTTTGATAAAGTCCTTATACCAGTGACGAATTCTTGGAGAGCGGCGTAGGCTGACACTACATTCACGTTTAGGCTTGCGGTGAACTTTTCGAGTCCGACGGAGACGGGGTCAGAGGCGAAAATTCCCGATGCAGCTATTTTTTTATTATCAGTTTAAATATATACATACAGACTCCACGATGTCCGTATGGTTTGGATGCTATAAAGAACAGGAGCGAACGGACCGTTATACACTACCAGATTCGGAACACCCAATTTTTCCCTCACTTCTTTAAAAACGGCTTTGATGCTCGACAGATCTTCGAAATCAGCCTTTACAACTAAATCAGCAGCGGCTGAGAGTTCGGCTTTGGGACTCCGGCTCGCGATGGCAGTTTTGAATCCCTTGGCGGAGAAGATTTTCACGAGGGAGAAGCCGACATTGGGTCCTGCACCGAGAATTAGGATGATATCCGACATATTGGGTTTATTAAGTGGTGGAAGATTGAGAAGAGATCAAGGAAGTCGAAGTGAGCGAACATGCACAACTAAATAAATCATAAGCAGGAGAAAAGTGGAACGGTGACGAGAAGCAATATCGTGCTGACTGACCACGCTCCCAAGAAGCTGCAGGCCTTTTTATTCAGGGACGCTTAAGATCTTTACAAAGCACGGAGGCGAATGACCATCCTATCCCACTAGCATTGCAGTAGACCCACGTTTCATGCGCAACAAAGTAAACGGAAAGGCAAAGGCAAAGGAGTCGGCAGAGCTGCTCCGGCAGCTGCTCGAACAGGTTATTAAATTGAATTGCATAATTTCTCCAGTTCGTGTTGTATTGGAGTAGATACTTGCCTACCTCTTACGAGGACCTGTGTCAAATGAGGGTATAATGTTTTTTGCCAGTATGAAAAGAAATAATGTCATAACGTGTATTATAAGAGGTAATACTACAGCCATAAAAAGAAATAACGATAGCATACTCAGAAACCGCCAATTCAATATCCCTGGGTTATACTCAAGTTTGACGCGGATCTTTTGAAACTCAAAACAAGGTCCTTAGAGTTAGTTGTAACTTTGTGCTTACGGAATTTTGGCGCACCATCATGATGCAGTCATTGCTTAGCCTTACGCAACCAGATTACGGAAGGCAACAATTCGCGAACCTTATTTCTGATATAGTAATCCAAATTGTGGGACACTTTGTGGAACTAGATTAGGTAAGGCTAGCAAAAATTCGCGAACCTTAACTCTTTGGTCGTACGGGTTGTGTAATAACCTGACATTACAAGTCATGTGATATTTATGGGCCAGATATTATTTACCACTAGCTCAGACGCTCAAGTACCATAGTATATAAGGACAACGTAGTGCATTAGAAAGGAAGTAGGACAGCGCCTTTTCTCCGGACAATATTATTTCACTATGGCTAAAACCACCTTCCAATCCGTTATCCTGGCAAAGCACCCCAAGACGAACATTGTCCCTGGCGCGACCTTCAAACTGACCACGAACCTAATACTCACAGCGGATGACCTCAAAGATGGTCAAGTCCTTTTGGAGACGCTATACATCTCCATCGATCCAGCAATGCGAGGATGGATCGAAGAAGGTACGTACGCACGCAGGAATTCAACCTAGCCTTCATATTATCCAAGCCTGCAGTTCTCAGCGAAACAAAATCAGACCAGCCTGAGCAAAATAGATATAACTCTCACTGTATATATGGCTTATCGTGCTCGTTCCTGCTACTTTTATGATCTGGTTATTTCAGCTGAAAATGGCTGGTTGAAGGAGGCGATGGGAATATTCGGCTGCCATATCTTCGTCCATGAAACTAACAGGCATAGGTTCGGCCTCCTATCGCCCTTCGGTAGAAATTTCTGTGGAAGTTGGGGCTGTAATGGTTGGGGCTGTAATTGCAAACGTTCTTGCTTCCAAGGCCCCAACCATCTCCACAGGACAGAAGGTTTTCACATTCAATGCCGGATGGGCCGAGCTTGCAATTACTGATGCTGCGAACGTGACTCCAATAAATCTTCCGAATGGTGCTAGACTTACTGACAGCCTAGGAGTCCTGGGATTCTCAGGATTGTGTGCTTATTTTGGCTTGATCAAAGAGGCAGATATCAAGGCTGGCGACTTTGTCGTTGTTTCTGGTGGTGCTGGTGCAATTGGGACTGCTGCTTGCCAAATTGCCTTGTTAAAAGGTGCAAAAGTGCTAGGTATTGTGGGGACAGATGACAAGGTCAGCTATTTGAAGGAGCTGGGTTGTGACGCATTGAATTATAAAGACAAAGATTTTGCAAAGAAGTTCGAGCAAAAGACGGATGGGCTCATCGATATTTTCTTTGACAATGTCGGTGGCAAGATTTTGGATCTTGCATTGAGTAGGGCAAAGCCGCGTGCAAGATTTGTTCTTTGTGGTGGTATGCTTATGCGTTACTCTTATTGGCCAAGTGGTTGATTGCTAATGCTTTGTAGCTACTAGTTTGTATAACTCTGGGAATACAGCAATAATTGAGGTAAGTCTCTCTGCAATGAATATTTTATCTTAGCATATACTGACAATCGCAATTACGATAGAACTATCTGGATATCATTTTTAAGAGCATTCGGTACTTGCTGTCTCTTAAACCAAATTACATAGTGCTAACTTCTACCAAGCTTACAAGGTTACTTCATGAACGAATATGCAGATCAATTTGCTGTTACCACTAAGATTCTCGCACAGTGGCTAGCAGAAGGCAAGCTGAAGCGCAGCGAGACCATTGTCAAAGGTGGACTGGCTGTTGCTGAAGAAGCGCTCGCCGGCATATTCACAGGAACCAACACTGGTAAGCCTACGAGCTGGCAAATTGTCGGAAGAGTTTATGATTCGCTGACTATAACCTACCTGTAGGCAAGTTGCTCGTTCAAGTCAAGGAGGAGATTTGAGAGCACGGCTGGACTTAGACGTCGTGCCTTTTCATGGCAATTTAAAGTAGGGATCTAATACAGTTCTGTTCAGACCTGTGAACTATTTTGCCTGTATGACATTGGAAATGGTACAATGTAGAAAGCGCATTAAGCTGATCGAATAAAGGTTCTGTACTGTCTGTCTAAAGAGCTAAGTTCTAAGAACGAGCACTGGAAGATATAACGTATTAGATAAGCAAGCCGGTAAGACAAGCGAGTTAACTTAGTAACTTCCTTACCAGTAAGCACTTTTCTAGGCTATTTAGTCAGATTGCATCTATAATATAAGGCTTAATTAGTTTAAACTAAAGATAGAATCTAACTAGCTATTTAGGCCTTTTAATCTAGAATATTTAAAACTCTTAGAGATATAGCGCTTTTATATAATATACTATATTTAATAATTAATAACTATACTTATAGACGCGTTTGTGACGTCAGTCAATTCCTGACAATACCAACGACTGACAGAATGGCCTGTACGCTCCCCTATACGTATTGTCTCGATGTCACGAGACCACTTAGACGTAATGTCACGAGACTATCACGTGACTACCCTTCCTTGACAATTCAGAGCCATACCGGAGGTCAAAGCGGAAATGAGATGAAAGTTAGTTACTCTCTGTACTGATACCTTTCACGTCGCTCTATTATTCTTATACTCTATATTTTGATTATCTTTCGTATCAGACCTATGAATCAGTCATACTCAGACTTGAATACGCACTCCCATATGCCCCTTTTCATGCAGGTGACAATTTGCGTCGTTACAACTAGACAGGACATAGCTAGACAAACACGTGTGCTACATAAGTATAGTATATATAGGAAATTAGACTATACTACGCGTATATGCCCCCAAAGGCAGGCTTCTAATTAGAGGTAGTTTTATTAGGTTTATTGTACTTAATTAGGGAGATAATTGTATTTGACTTGCTAAGTGGGGGAAAAGTTACCGACTCGATCATCTTACCGGCTTGCTTATCTAATACGTTATGCGCAGAGCGCCCATGAATACGTAAGCACCTCGGTTAGTGTTCTTGGTGCCTGAGGCAATTAAAGTGCGACAGCCTGCCAATTGGATTACTTATACTCCGTACTGTACCTCTCAAATGCACAAATTGGACTAGTGGTAGAATTAAGGTTCGCATATTGTTGCTGACCTTAATTCTAGTAACCTCGTGCCGCAAAGTTGGGCATCGATCACGAAATTGCACATTGTTTCCCCGTTTCAGATGATAACCTCGGGTACAGAATGGAACTATCAAATCACAGCGTGAAGTTGTTTTTTGTCAACACGGTTGATGATCGGACCTTAGTGGGCTTGGCTTGAGAGATACGATTCATTCAATCTAGGCTACGTTAAAACCAGAACAGCCTAGCTATGTCTTCCCAAATCCCAGCAATTGTTGTGAGGGTGACTCTTCCGCTGCATAAACGGGTACAGGCCGGACCTTGGTGAGCCCAGTCTAGGAGGCTCAGGCCAGTTCGCCCCAGCCGCCGGTGACGAAGTGATTGTGGCCGGTGACATACGATGAGCGATCGGAGACGAGAAAGGCGATCACCTCAGCCAATTCTTCCGACTTGCCTCCCCGCCCCTGCAGTGGTACCGTGGACATGAACTGCTGGTCGGTGATGCCCATGGCGGTGGTGATCTGCTTGCGCACCTCATCGCCGCCGGGTGTGTAGATTGGGCCAGGCGTCACGATGTTGACACGAACGCCCAGCGGCGCGAGCTCCTTAGCCAGGCCCTGGGAGTAGTTGTTCAGCGCTGCCTTGGCCGCGCCGTAATGTGCCATCGCGCCTGCGAATGGAATCAGGCCACCGGCCGACACGTTCACAATAGCGCCGTGCTTCGACTGCTTCAATGCCGGCAGCACTGCGGCTGTCACCCGGAGAGTTGCTAGGAAGTTGATATTCAGCGAGTCGATCCATTCATCATCAGGAATTGCTTCCAGGCTGGCATGAAGCCGAGCCGCGCCAACGCTATTGACTAAGATATCGATCCTGCCATCCAAGGCCTCAAGCGCGGCGTGCCCTACGGCTGCTGCGCCTTCTTTTGTGCTGGTATCACCTGCCACGAAGATGGCGCCTACTGGTGTTTCTTCGTGGGAGTTGCGGGCTGTAACCACAACTTTCGCGCCGCCATCAATCAGGCGCTGCGCCGCCGCTGCACCGATACCTCGGGAGCCGCCAGTCACGAGAGCCTGGAGCCCAGAAAATTCGTTGGTGAGATCAAGAAGATACTTCGACATAGTTTCGTTTGCTTCGTACAGTGCAGAGGAGGTTCTAGCTGCGGAGGGTGCTTCCTCTCCTTTTTATGCTGTTCATTGTTAGCAGTAGGCGGGATTCTCAGCGCCGGGAAAATGATATCGCACATCATTCATCTCTCTACGCTAAAGAATTGCTGTAAAATGATTGATAACCTTCGTGTCGTGTTTCTATGTTAGGTGCAACTGGTTGTGGTGGCTCTTAGCAATCACTCGCAAATACTTGCCAACGTTTCATAAGCAAGGTCGCCAATTAGGTGCAGGGCATAGTACATGGTAAATGATGACAAAATCGTGTCACAGCTCAACATTAGAATTAAGAGTTGGAGAAGGGCGACCTCAGGAGGTATGTAAGCATTATACGCCGTGCTCCAGAGCTTAAAGCTCGCAAATTGTTGCAATGTTTATCAACAATCATCAGCGCAAATCTGTAGCGAGTATATTTCTTAAATACCTGGCGCAAGAGGCAGAACGCCTCTTTTCATTATTCCTGTAGTAGTTTGCGCCTTCATCTGTACTTGTTCACCACCAATCTGTTCTACTACAATCATTTTTTCCCCTCCTTAGCATAGAGGTGTCGACCAAACCATCATCATGAACGACCGAAAAGACCTAGGCACAGCCTCAGATAAGACTGATTTAGATGAGAAACCACTGGATGCTGATTTAAAGAGCGAAGGGGAAGCAGTGGTATCATCTGAGCCTTTTGAGATGACACTAAGGGA
This sequence comes from Haplographium delicatum, assembly GCA_037952705.1. Taxonomy (NCBI): domain Eukaryota; kingdom Fungi; phylum Ascomycota; class Leotiomycetes; order Helotiales; family Hyaloscyphaceae; genus Haplographium; species Haplographium delicatum. The sequence goes on from JAPZPC010000102.1 coordinate 29,826, forward strand.
GGATGACTCTGCCGGCTATCCACATGGACCCCGACTTGCCATTATCACAGTTCGTACTCTTGTTATTCTGATACTTCGAAGAAACTTCCTAATAACATTAACCAACAGATTGCTCTCTGCTTGTCAGTTCTGTGCTTCTCTTAGGGTCTAGCTGCCAGCTTGTTATTAGGCTGGTATAAGGTAAGATGAAAAATTCTTCTATATGCATAGACAGCTAAGTCATGAATAGATCTCCAGTAGCATTGATACTGCCGATGGTTGGGACTTCTTTGTGTGTGGGGCAATTAAACTTGCGAAAGCAATGTCTCTCCCGCGCATTTTTGGTAGTGAGGAAGTACTTCTATTCGACTGGTTATCTTGCCATACTATACTTGCCTAGTTCAGCACATCTCACTAGCGTCAATCCGAGTCGCGCGTGTATCGTCAGCCGTGTGCGGAGGATTCGCAACTCCAGAATGTCTACTCACTCATCCCTGATAGATCGCGGGTATGCTCTTTCTAGCGATCTTAACTAAATTGTTGGCGTTATTGTTGCTGACGAATCGAAGATCATGAGCTTCCTGGGCTGTTCTTTGGAGTTTTTGGATATTCTCTCGCTTGCTTGTTCTGCTGTGCTGCCTCGATCTCACTCCAACTTCCTGTCTGGAGAAAATAAGCAACAGTTAGATTTCCTAGAGCTGCGTCTCATATCAATACGGCGACATAACGACTTCGCCACAACTACACCTCGAGAGCAAAAACGAACAGACCTAGTTGCCGAGCTCTACAGACTAGCCGGACTCGTTTATCTTTACCGAGGCGGCCGAAGATCTCGAGTGGGCTTTCAGCCAACAGAAAGTGCCCTCAGAAACGCTTTTGGTATTATTAAACAGCTTGAATACTGTGAGAGCGTATGGCCGCTGTTCATAATTGGGTGTGAAGCTAGATCAGATGAGCAAAGGCTCCTTATCCACGAAACTTTTTCCAAGGCTTTAAAAAGACGAGACACTGACAATATACGGTCAATAAGGAAAATGATTGAAGTATCTTGGATACAAGATGATTTATGTGAAGATGAAGAGACAGACTACCACCTGAAGATCAACGCTCTGATGAGCGCTAATACGGTTTTGCCAATATTTATGTAAAGGCCTTATATAGAATATGAAATAAATTGGGGTATACACGTTATATATTACTATACTAGCGGACCACTGTACTTAATACTATTGAAATACTCTATATCTAGACCAAGTATGATGGGTAAGTAAAGCCCCTGTACAAAGTACCATACTAGACTAGGGTGTTTGACATACGCTCAAGCTACCTAACATCTCTTTCTGTACTGCTCTCTCTTCCGCTTTATCAAGATCTCTTTGCAACACAAACTAGTTATCGCTCTACTTTATTATTGCATTTAGCCCCTAATATAACGTAGATCTATTTTCATAAAGGTCCAGTTCGGGATCCTTGGGAGCCTGTTTGGGCTTCCCAGGGATTATTCCCAAAACTTGACAAGAATTAAATAAAAAGGCCCTAGTCTATATCCAGTCTGATTGGAAATCAAATGCGTGAGTGAGAAGTGGGTACTGCTCATAGGCTGCTCAGGTGAGCTGGGTGAGGAGAGGGTAAGCCGAGGGTGATTAGTGCCTGAGTGAAAGCGGCGTACATCCTAACCGACCTTGGGACGAAGAAAAAAAAGGTTGCGCTCGACTACCAAGAAAGCCTGCCCACAATCAAGATGGTCACGGAGGCTGGTATAGTCGGTAAGATCTGCTTAAACTCGAGCGGTGTGGGTGTCTGCTTCAATGCTATCAGAGCCAAAGGGTTGGATATTTCTCGCCTGCCTGTACATTTGGGGCTTCGCATTGCTCTAGAGTGTACTTCAACCAAAAAAGCTGTCGCAAAGCTGGAAAGCATCGACATGGCAAGCTCAGCACACATCCTGATTGGCGACGCAACTGATGCTATTGGTCTCGAGTTCACATCTTCCACATTTGCAAGGCTGGTCCTTGATCCACGGAATCAGATCGTACATTCGAATCATCTCCTTGCCAATCACAGAGATGTTTGGGAACCGGCTTGGTTAGAAGATTTGCTTCAGAGGTTCCTTCAGTTGAAGAAGCTCACTGGAGATGTTGAGAGAAGGGGGAAAGATCCTGAATGGAAAGATTTTAGTCAGCTGTTTGAGGATCAGACAAATACACCAGTCGCAATATGTCGAAAACAGGAAGGAGTTGGTAATTCCGCAACATTGTTCAATATTGTAATGGAGCTGAAGTCAAAAAGAGCAATAGTGAGAATTGGCAGGCCTTGTGAGGCTGAAGAGACAATAGATCTATCGTTTGAAAAATAAAAAAGAAGCCCTTTTTTTTTTTGAGATCGTGATCTTATACTTCCACAAATTCCTTCTCCCCAGAACTTGAAACAATGAATGCTAATTTTAAATTCTCAAAGTTATCTTTTCGGCCTTGATGTCCAGTTTTCGACTATAGATTTAACGAGATGCTTCTTCAAAAGAACATTCTAATTTTTATTCAATGCGTGGCTGCATAAGGCTGTACTCGTGGCCTTGATACTATAATTTCAACCTTGATGTTTGCTAATAATCCTCCAAACTTAAATTCTTGTCCAATTCATTTCGGATGATAGATAATATTGGAGTATGTTCGAGGTTGAATGCGAACATCCAAGGAAAGTATGTACGATATTGATAGCATGTCAATGATGTTGTCTCCCAACCCCACCAGGCTTACCCCATCATATCTCCACAATTTCGGGTATATTTTTCCTTGACGATCTCAAAGAGGATTCCCTTGTAGCACGCTTGTACCAATCACAACGATCTCTCGCGAATAAAGTTCATACACGCCGTGTTATTGAAGCTAGTGATGAGTAGATTGATCACCCCGCACTCTAATCTAGTATTTTTTCCAGCGCGGTTCCTACCAAGAACTTTCATTTCGCAAACACGCTCTTGATGTACTGTCATTAATACGAAATCCATGGAATCCTACGATCTGAGGAATATTAAAAGGCCTATATAATATTCCAACCCCAGCAATAGTTTAGCTTCTTTATGAACGCGCAGCCCATGGCTACTGAACAGCCCGGAAAGAAGCGCGTTCGAGCTCCGGTTGCATGTCAAAATTGTCGGATAAAGCGATCAAAAGTATGATTCGCCTCCATTCGTACGCCGTATGATACTCGAGCTTACAACTTCATTTCGGAGCAGTGCGATGGGGTTGTCGATGGTTCCGGCTGTTCGAAATGTCAACGAGCCAACATTCTATGCGAAATGCCGGAGGATGGTAGACGACAACGGTCAGCATATCTTACCATGCCATTCTGTTATTCTAACCCTTTACAGCGGCCAATATCGAGCCCAGGTTGAGTTCCTAACGGATCGAGTACAGCAGCTGGAGCAACGTCTAGTGCTTGCTAGCGGCATGCAAGACGAGCAGCAGACGTCGAAAAGCCCCTCATCCATGTCACCATCGCCTGGTGATCCGTCGAAACAACTGCAGAGAATACTCACAACGTCGTCCGATGGGACATCTCCCCAAGATGCCGATTCGGGTCTCCCGATCAGCTTTTCGCCCTCATTAAATCCCCTGGATAACTCAGATATGGCTTTATGTGCCCCTTCGGACCCTTCGGGTCAAAATAGAGACAAATCATCTGGAGAAACGATGGGTGGACTGGGTTTTGAGAATATATCAGAGATAAATCATCTAAAAAAACCTGAGAATAATTACAGCTATGAGATGCAAACTGAGATGCCAGCCCGGGAATATTCTGTTCAAGGGTCTTCAGTGACATCGACGCTTTGGCCAGCTGGTACAAACAAACAAAAGACGGAAATAATTCCTCGAGATGGGTCATTACTAAGTGTGCATGATCTACCTACAGAATTTGCTGACTATTTGCTGGGGCTCTTCTTTCATCAATACCAGAGGTTGATGAAAATTGTTCCGGAAGACGATTTTATGGAGCAGAGGAAGAAAGGTCCAGGGCCTGCATACCGAGATTCTTTGATGTTTGCTATGCTTGCGGCTGGTATGAGATATAGTAGCAAAGTAGATTCAAATTGGAAGTACAAGACTTCCAATGGTGAAGACATGTTCATCATGTGTGCAAAATCTTTGCTGGAGCTCGAGCTTCGGCACTCTTCCATCACTACGGTACAGACTCTTCTGATACTTGGGGAGTTGGAGACAAGTGCTGGCTATGACATGACTGGCTATATGTATGCTGGTAAGGTCCCTCATCATGAATGGTTCTCTTTCAATGTTTCAGCCATATCTGACTGCGCAACTTCAGCTATGGCGCAAAGGCTCGTATTTGACTTGGGTCTTGATTTGAGATGTTCAACAAATAACAATTTGTCGGAAAAGGAAATCGAGGTTCGGCACTGGATTGTTTGGTGTGCCTCTGTTCAAGACCAGTAAGGTTTCACTGTCAATTCATACCGGCAATATTTATTCACTAACATAATATAGATACTGGGCACTATCGTATGTAGAAATATTTGTGCTTCATAATTGATTCACTAATATTTTGGCATTGTAGGCTACAAAGACCATTGACCATTAAGAACGACGTGCTTCAGATGTCACGTCTGGTAGCCGGAATGGCTACAAATGGGCTCTCACCAGAAGGAAAGTCTCAAAAGTTCGAGCAACAAGTTCATGAATCTCTACTTGACTTGATGGAAATGGCCCGTGAAGTCACAGATCTCCTTTATGGCTCTGGAGCATTCAAGGCAACCCTTGAAGGGTAAGCTAACTGCCTATATCAGACACTTTACCCCTAACTTGCCTTACAGATACCCAGCGGTAGCAAGATTGGATGGGCGATTAGACCAATGGTTGGCAAATTTACCCCCAGAAATAAGATCTGGTCCTATCAGTGGTAACAATTCTTATCATTTCCTCTTTGTTCTGCAGTAAGTCTGTTACAGTATACCAGGCTCAGCCTGAACTATGAGTTGACTCATATTATAGTATACATTTCCACGCAACAAAGATTATACTGCTCCGGGAGTTTGCTTTTCCTGTATTAGAAACTGGTGATCCCAATTCTGATCTCCCACGAAACATACCAAATCAAGAAATCGATCGGATTCGTTCTGTCTGCGCCTTGCGAGCCGTGCAAATCGCAAAGCTATTCGAGACATTCCGCCGCAAACATGATATCCGAGCGCTACAAATGACCGGCACTCAATGGGCGTCAACAGCGGCACAGGCTCTAGTAAACTATATCAGCACTTCGGCATCTGACGAAGTGGTGGAAGAAGTAGCTCACTTACAGAGTCTTGGCCGAACCCTACGGGCTATGTCAAAAACTTTCAGGCCCACCGCAAGATATTTGAAAGAGGTCAATGATAATATTGTCATATTTTTGAGGAAAATGGATAATCTTGATAATCTCAATGACATGGAAGCTCTAAATTTCGAGCGAAGAGCGTACTCTGCCCACAACAGTGGCGATGATATTCATCCAATCACGCATCCGTCCAACCCAGCCTCGACCATTCAATCACCTCCTACGGTAAAACTGCACAAAATAACACCTCAGGAAAGTTCTCATCTCACGACACGCTCTATTAATCCCGAGTGGCAGAGAATTAATGGTTATGCATCAATCAGAGGAGAGAATCCTCAGATTGATAGAAGTGCAATTCACCCTGATTCTCAGCATTCAAATCCTGACTTTCCTACTCCTCAGCCAGCAATCTTTAATCATGGTGAATATCAAGGATCATTGCTGGATGGATGGGAAGATCTTTTCAATGGTTAAATAGCTTATGTTATGTAACACTAGTGATCATTTTTCACCCTAATTTGATATTTATTGATTGAAGCATGCAAGCTAGTTTATAAAGTATATCATAATTTAGCATTTTCGAGAGCCTTCCTCCCTTTCTCTGCCGCTGCCGTAACACCATTGACAAGCGCAATAGTATCCCCTGTGACAAGGAAGAAGCTAAATCCAAGACGAACCAACATTTTTATTGCTTCATCATCCGCTGCAAAGATACCAACTGGCAATGCTAGCTCCCGTCCAATCCGAGTTATCTTCCTTAAAGCAGAAATATACTCTTCCTCTTCACCGTGTGCCCCTTGTAAGCCCATAGATAGCCTGAGGTCTACAGGGCCGATAAAAACACCACTGATACCTTTTACACTCATAATTTCCTCTGCATTTTCTACTCCCTGCACAGATTCAATCATTGGTAAAACCGCAATTCCGGCAGACGTCTTTGAAAAATATTTTGGTACGTCACTGTCCTCCTTCAAATCAGCCCACGGGGCATTAAATGGTCCAAAACTGCGCTGGCCCAGAGGTGGATAACGTGACCTCTGAACAATGGCCTCAGCTTCTCCTTTTGACTGGACCATGGGAATTATGATGCCAGCGGCACCACTATCCAGTGCCCATTTGATATATTCCACCCCATTTGATGGCGTACGAATTATTGGGAGGCAGCGGGAGTGTGAACCAACTGTTAAGGCGTGAACCACTGCGGTGGCATCGGCCGCACTCATGGGAGAATGTTCCATATCTATTAAAACCCAGTCAAAGCCGGAGCGACCCATTAGATGCGCCGAAAGAGTTGAATTAAACATGACATATGCACCCAGAAGTGGTCCTTGGCCACTCAATACTCGCTCGTTGAAAGATGACATATTGTATTCGATTTATGGGTGAAAATTATGTTAAGAAATTTGTGGGTATTCGAGGGTTGGTTTTAATGTTGGCTTTACAAGAGAGTCTCTTCAATAACTTCGAGGTACGTTGACAAACTCCAAGTTTATACAATCAGCCAAGAGCCTATTTTCCAGAAACTGGCCCGGGTGGTGCAGACTGCGTTCGGCGGAGAGTGTAACAGGTCACGTGCCCCGGAGATAGGGTATTTTCTCTCCGGGTGGGCTAGTCTCTTGAGCAAGCTTCTCAGGATTGCGGGGTAGTTGTAACAGCTCAATCAGGATGCATCTTCTCGAGCAGAACTAGGCCGCCGAGTCAGCTGGGCTCACCTGGGCCTGCCTGACCTTTCGTTTGCAAAGTACGATCGCTAAGGTGCAAGGGATGTACTCGTACACTAGGTAAGATGCCAGCAGTCGGTTGGCCAGCTACCGCGCTATTTGTGCTGGTGAGCCAATGTGTCAAGATTGATAACATATTACTAACCCTCCCTCCCCTGCACTTTGTATGGTTGGTTAATCTGGATGAAGAGGCTGTAAGCCCAAGGTACAATACTTCTACGCTAGTGTTCTATCCCTCTACTACCCCCTTCCTTAGATGTTCCTCTTATGGGTCATCAGACCAATACCTTCTACTGAACTCTTTTCTACCACCCCCAGCGTTTCACAAGGAGCATTAAGATAACTTTGAAAATTAAAACGCAAAAGACATTATATTACCTTGGAGTTTTATTGTTTACCAATAACTTTCTTATATTCCAAATGGTCTTTCTTGGGTCGGGTTCATTACCTCCTACAATTTAGTTCATGTTTTTGATACTATTTTACTTAGACTTTTAAATACTTCTTTCCGTCGTATATTATTGGGAAAAGTTTAGAGAACTAGAGGAGAATTTAATTCTTATGCATCTCTTTCTTGCTTTGGCACTTTTTCACAAGGTATCTTGATAGCATTGAGTTAGCAATGGTGAGTATAATTGCCAAATATCAAAATAATATCAGTAGAGAGGCTTGCCTCGTAGGCACTGTCCTTAGCGGCGTCTCTACAGCTGGAACCGACGTTATCCTACTGAATAGATTGACCCAAACAATTCCGGAATTAATTTCTGTAACTACGATCAAAGCCGACCATCTAGTTGCTTATGTCTCTGCCGTTCATATTAAGAGCATTACCATTTAGTACTTCGTAAATGACCTTATCGATACAGTTCTGGCTGCAAGATTAATAGCTTACAAGATTGAAAATTCTGGGGCGTATCAGATAGGGTTCTATTCCACACCAACTTTCAGTAACATCACACCTGTGCTCGGTCCCTCCTGTCCTAGTATTAATAGTAGGCTAAGAGATATCATACTGTACTGCACGAACCGGAAATATTGAGGCCGAAATGAAATAAGCCACGCAAAGACTAGCTAGTTTCGTTGTAATTGGCTTTGTCGTGGCAGGCTACACTATAGCAAAATTAAAGAGAAAAAAATATACACAAATATAACCCGAGCTTACCAGACTATGAATTAGATGTTCTTCGGATTAACATTAAATCCAGGATGAATCTTTAGACTAAGCAGAGCCATGTCAACCACCGAAATTGAACAGGCCGGTAGTTATTGGGAATTTGAGTCTTATTTTCGCGGTAATGTTTATCCGCGTTGCCTTAAATAATTCTTCTACCCCACTATAATGCCACTCGCGCAAAACGTGAGAAACACTCATATTTATCTGTATACGATCAGTCTTTTATTTTCTATATGAAATCAGGACACAGGTACAAGATGACCACTTCCTCTCAACCTTCACGGACAGTCTACCGTATAACAACATTCTTCAAGCGTCGCCCTGACATAACCCCGGAACAGTTCTACACTCATTGGTATACCGTTCATGGCCCCCTTGTCGTCCCATGGGCACTCAAATATGGGGTGCTGGAATACACGCAGTTTCACACTCCATCCCAGATGAGGGCTCTAGCAACAATGGGTGCAACTACTGAGTTCTCTGGATCTCTCAACTTTGATGGTGCAGCCGATTGGTATACCTACGACTACGAGAGATACCTAGCTTCTTACAATGATGAATATTACAAGACCGTGATTGAACCAGATGAGTGGAACTTTGTCGACAAGGGGGATTTGGGGGCCGAGCGGAAAGAAGTGGTGAGGTCGGGAACTACAATGGGTGTATGCAGGTCATTGATTAAAAGCGGGAAGGAGACCACCCGGCCCGATGTGATCAATGCAGCAGATATTTTGAATCAAAAGATAGAGCAAAATAAAGAGAGAAATTAGATTTTTTTTTTTTTTTTCAAATCAACAGAAAAGACTACGTGTTGTTAACAGAGATCATTTCAAAATTAATATAAAACGATATGGATCCTTGCAAGCTACATTTAAAACATTGCTACAGCATTTGAACGGCTGCCAACGCTACCTTGAAAGGAGTCAGAAATTTACACGAATAAGCTTTTGGAGTTAGAACATACCTGGTACATAATCCGGCGAGCTTACCAGCAAGAATGTGTATCTATTTTCTTTCTTGCATATCTGGGCAAGTGTTTCCATGTCCCACAACTCTCCGATAGGCATACCCCATAACGGCAACATATATCGATGTAGCATATTCTCTACCAAAATATCAGAGATAAATTTCGATGCTAGTTACGGAAACGGAGTATTCTAAAAGTACCTTTTTTTGGAGGCCACACTTCAAAACATATCGAGTCTGCAACTGCGGCAGCAAAATAATTGTCATGCAAAAAATCCAGTACTTCTGGCGACTGTGAGAGGCCAACGTATGTGTGTGACATGTAGCTCTCTATTTTTGCAAGTTTTTCTTTTTCGATCACCGTTAAATTGATGTAGGCTTTCACCCAACCTGTACGGATTAATAAGATGTCGCCAACCTCAAAGGTTACTCCTTGATATTCAGCGCATTGCATAAGGTCGGAAGCTGTTATATGATGCGAAGTAAGGGGATCAAAAGACTCATAAGCCCAGCCGTATATGTCAAGGAGTACCCCTCTGCCAACTGTGATTTGCTTTAGGTCAGTATGGGCCCTAGCAATATTCAGAAAGAAAGACTTCAAGTTACCAATTCCTGTCTCCGCCCATGCGTGGACCCCACACCGAGAAGAAATACGAACTCCGTGTTCGTCAATTTCTTCGATCTCGTTGGAGGTAAGCTGGCACTCCTTGTCAGTATATAAACATTTGTATCGGCTTAGGTTAATATTTGACAAACATTATTATAGAAGAGATTTGATTTAGGATCTGCAAACTAGAACTGTACATAAGTACTCCAGGAGTTATATGGAAAGATGATACGGCGTACATGACGAAAGCCATCCCATTGGCTGCCAGACTGAGGATTGCATTCGAATGTCTCGTCGTATAGCCCAGGACCAAGAGATTTAAACCTATGGACAAAATTTTCTCTACCAAATAAAGCGGGCCCGGGAATATTCAAGGGCAAACTAGATATGTATCTTAAAAAAAAATCCAAGAGTCTGGCAATGGGACACTAGACTGACTTGAGAGAAACTACATGCCCGCGTTTGACGTTCTCTAATGTCGCTTTACGAATTCTTCCTGGTGTTAATAGATTGAGACGTCCATGCTGTATAATGAAATGAGAATTTGTTTTCTAGTTCCAAGAGGTCATAACATTACCTGATCATCCTTACCCCAAAACCAGGCCGACTCTAAAGGAGTGTCGGGGTTTCGCGGAAGATTTTCACGTTTTGGGAACGTTGTCAGATCTCCATTCGGATCAAGTTGGAAGGTTTTCTTGCTATCCATAATGTTGAAAATGTAGATATTTTAACCAGACATTTCTAACTAAATCTTGTATAAAAGGTTCGAGGAGTTACGTATTTGCATAATGTTCTCCGCGGAGCTAGTTGCAGCTGATGGAATGAGGTAGGGCTAGGCACGTGAGAACAATCTTGCGCGTATCCTTTCCGAGGTGAAAATCCCCACAAGTATCTTACAAGCTAGTTTCCGGGGAATGGTATCCGCTTAACGTGAGGGACCAGCGTTCTAGCCAAAGCAATTGATAGCAAGTCTGAGGCGACACAACTGGTATCATTTCTATTTGCTAACATTATCATGCCTCTTATAGAGATAGAATCACAATGCGACTTTTGAATGTAACTAACATGGTAAATGTTTTCATACAGTCGTTGAACAGAAAGTTGGAAAAAGTTGGAAATAATTAGAATTAGACGATGAATGCTAAATCAAGTTACAGTGGAGAGTGCCCCACACTCCTTTGACGGTTATCTCTCCCGGCCATTGCCTATACCTAACCGACTTTTACCCCATACAAGCCAGAAGAGCCCAGATGAAAATGACCGGCAAAAGGCTAGGCAATTGGTCCCCTACGTAAGGGTTATAATTTCCGATGTAATTTGAAGAGATGAGTTGACGTTTCAACAATCTAGATATGTACACCAAAGCAGTGCAAGAATTAAATACAAATTTCCAATATTTTCTGTCCTGTTTGGTCATTTCATCGCTTACGTTGCTTTAATATGGGCTCCTTAAGTTCTGAGGTCGAAGTCATACCTCTACATGACACATTCGTGGCTGAAGTTCGAGGTATAGACTGGACAAAACCTGTCGGACCCGAGCTGAAAGATAAAATTCAAGCTGCCATTGATAAAGTGAGCCACAAATCAGTTGTTTATATATGAAGACTGCGCTTAGACATTCATTGACACAAAATATTATAGTATGGTGTTCTTGTATTTAGAGACACACAGCTTGATGATAAGCGACACATAGCCTTTGCGGCTCTCTTCGGAGAGCTCGATGATATGTCTCCACACATAAAAGTTGGCCGGAAGTTGCGGTTACCTGATCTTGAGATGTTCGACGTCAGCAATATCGATCCGGATGGCAACGTAGTAACAGATGCTGATCCGGCCAGAATGGCGTTGATGAAGGTACTCTCAGTGTCCCACGAATTTCTTCCGAACTTTCCATCTAACTTCAAATAAGGGGAACTCTTTGTGGCACGCGGATCTTGCTTTTAACTCTCGCCGAGCAGGTTATTCTATCCTCCGATGCCAGAAGATTCCGCCAAAGGGAATGGGTGGAGATACTGAGGTTTGCATTCTCTGAAATTGAACCCAGTTTCTATTCTGAAAGATAGCTAGTACCTCGACGCCCGCAAAGCCTACGAGGATCTTGATCAAAAAACGAAAGATCTCATTGAGCCTCTTATCACGAACAACTCGATGTGGTATAACAGGAAGGCTGCCGCTCCTGACTTTTATGCTGACATTGACCCGATGGATTACGCATTTTCCAAACAGTATGCTAAACTCTCATAATTTTCTGCATTTGGTACATATACATTCTGTCCTCATTCCGACATAACATTACTGAATTTTTTCCATTCAAAAGAACTCCCCATAATTTCTCTATAGAGCAGAGCTAATAAGAAACTTGGTAGCAAACTTGTAACTCCACACTATCAAACAGGACGTAAAACTTTGTACTGTACGACATATGCACATCACATTGATGGTATGACAGTGGAAGAAAGCCAGACTCTGGTAGCAAAGTTGCTAGATCATGCAACCCAGCCGCAATATGTGAAGAAGCTTCATTGGGAGCAGGACACAGACATGATCATGTGGGATAATACTGCCGTTCTACATCGTGCCATTTCTGGTGGCGGTCCACTTGGAAACTATGAAGGAAAGTATCCCAGAGACATGAGGAGGACAACGAGCTTTGATATGGGTCCACATGGACATGGGATGAATGATCCGAATAATCCGTTTCGACAGGGACTAAACCCTCTCATTGTGAAAGCTAAATAAGTGGCGGTTTAGTAGCTTAACATTCTGAATACGATTTTTCCATGTCTATTTGTATCGCTCTATTTGCTAGCACTACATCAACTTGATATTTACAAATGCAGTCAACAGACTTGCCCACCGTCAATACTATAAGTCGCCCCAGTAATGAACTTTGACTCATCACTCAGTAAGAATGCAATAAGGTTTGCAATCTCATCTGCCTCCCCAAGTCGATGGAGACATTGATGATGCTGTAACAAAATGCTCGTTCCAGGATTCAGATGCGGAGCAGAATCTACCATTGGAGTTTTTATGACACCCCTACTAGAATTTAGGTGGCAATTATGTAATGTATGAGAGAAGATTTAACTTACGGGGCAACAGAATTCACTCTTATGCCTCTTCCTCCAATCTCCTTCGCCGCACTCTTAGTCAGCCCAACTACCCCATGTTTGCTGGCGCTATAATTTGCATTCCTTGGATTGCCTTCTATGCCTGCCGTGCTTGCCGCATTTACAACGCTGCCTCCATCATTCATGGCCCTCAGCTGTGCCCTCATACAATAAAATGTTCCTGTTAGATTGGTTCTTACAACATAATCCCATTCCTCGTCAGATAGATCTGTGACATTATGAATCCCGATATTGGGCCCAATAACACCAGCAAGATTAGCTGCTCCATTAAGTTGCTTGAAGTGCGAGACAGTGCTAGATATCCAATTGTTGACAGAATTGCTGGAGGATACATCCAGAACTGTAGTGAGAATATCGCTTGACATATTCTTACCGCCAGTGCTGGTGGAAGTCGAAATAATTGACTTAACAGCCGATTCGAGTCGTGATTGATTGAGGTCAGCAAGGGAGAGGCGTGCCCCTCGTGAGAAGAGAGTTTTGGCTGTTGCGAGACCGATACCCGAAGCAGCGCCCGTGATGGCTATAACTTTGCCAGTAAGAGATGCCATGTTTTAGGAGGCCAGTGATCCAATCCAGGAGCGGCCTCTGGAGAAATATTCAAAATTGCAGGCGTCAAAACTATATACGCATTGTCATTCAAGCGCAACTTGTAGGGACCCATTGACTGGTCCGGAACATATCTACCGAAACCGACGGCTTCGGCTGACAAAGCCATACTTCTAGCACAATTAGGGGAACCTAACGAGGTAACATGCCGCCACTCGGGATCTTTAAGAGCGCAAAGCGCACGGACGGAGGAATCCCCGGACGGATATGAATACCGAACCTCTAGCTGAACCATAGGTAATTATGCAATAGATAATATCCGTTCCAAAATGATGTTGGGCCATTCTCTACAGAAAAAAGAAGGAAAAAAAGGAGGGACTCTAATACAGACTTACAATCTGATACGAAATTGAGGCTTGCAGAACCTTTAACTAGATGTGGTGGCCAAATGACGCTCTGAGATCGGTGCTAAAGTAGAAATAAAATAAATGTTGAATAAATTATTGGCATATAATAGTGTATATGAATTCACCATTAACTGAATCATCTCTTCAGAAACTACCTAATTCCTTCTACCAAATCCCTGCTACCTTGTGCTTTGAACCAAGCACATCACCCTTTATGTAGCTTAGACCTAGGCCGTGTGGTAGACTTGGATACATCTTGACTTTTATTCGAGTCCCTTTCCATAAGAAAACCTTAGCTATAGAATGTGAAGACACATAGAAATGTTCTCCCACTGATCCATTTTTCTTCAACCTTCATCTCTCAATATTTATCAAATATCACTTCGCTCCCTAATTTGTTTCAGAACCTTGCAATGAGAACTTTAAATGAAGCTACGGTTCCTGGAATATTGACAGAGAAAATTGCAGCCGTAGCCTCAGCAGATTCAATAGCTAGTCTATTCATTTCGTTTCGTATCTTATGCAGTAGTTGCCTTAGGAGTTCAATATGTACTTTGCTAACGTAGATGACTCTATCCCTTTTACGTATGATATGACTAGAAAATTATATTCAAGAGGCACGCATCTAGGACCCTCTATGGAGGAAAATAAGGCAGAAATAGAGAAGGACCAATAGTTGTCCTGTTCATATCTAGTTTGAGAATTAACCCTTATTAATTCTTTATGGTTGATTCACCGCACTATATTCTATTGTGTTATGCAGTCAGAATATTGTTAAAAGAAAGAGAACACGGGGTTTGAAGTAGTATGAAGTAATCTTGAGAAAATTTTGGCACGTTATTCACTTCAACGTTTATTTTAGCTTATGGTTTGAAAATTATTAATAGAGCTAATCGATTACTACATAACTCAATAGGTGTCCGAGTTGTTTGTTGTATTATCTTGTATATCTTGCGCACCCAATAGTGACTAGTAAGTGGTACGAGTATTGTAGCTACAGTCTAATCTCAGATCGTCTTTACGCAACCCTTATGCCTTTGCGGTAGCCTGAGGGACTAGTGGCCGTAACTGCCGATCAATCGGAAACTCGATCAATACTGGACCGTCTATCTTCAGTGCCTCATGAAATAGTTTCTGTAAGTCTGTGGAATTCTCCGCACGAAAAGCAGGGCAACCATACGATTTCGCTATTGCCTGAGCATTTAGTCCTGGCAAGTCCAATGCAGGCACATTCGGGGTCTCCTCTAGAATAGCGAATTCTTTTAAGATGGCATACTCTTCATTAAGCGGAACTAAATATATAAGTTTAACTTTTTGTTGAACAGCGGTATATATGCTTTGGACGGAATAATGCAAGCTTCCGTCACCAATAGCGAGGACGGTGGGCCGAGAGGTTTTATTATGCTTCTGTGCTAGAGCAATACCCACAGCCGCAGGTGCATTCCAGCCTAGACCACCACTTGCGAAAGTGAAGTAAGACTCGGGCTGCTCTGCAGGCCAGACTTGCAATAGATCTCCGCCATTGGACGGTGATTCTACTACCAATAATGCGTTCTTCGGGCGAAGCTGAGTTACAGCAGTCCAGGCATCCAAGGCAGTCATAGGGGAGGCTTCAGGTTTTTCAATCGAGTGGGTCGGAGCTGCCTTAATAGACGGCTCACTTACGGCCACTTCCGAGGAAGGCTTATCCAATGTTGGGTGAAGTAGCTGATAAAGCCCTTCTAGCGCCAGTCGCGCATCAGAGAGCAGACTATCACCGACAAGGGCACACGCTGCATCGTGAGGATCGTTGGTGATTTGGAGAAGCTCCAGACCAGGTGGTATGATTGCACCGGGGACATACGGGTAATATCTCCAAACTTCAGCGCCTACAACAAGTACCAGGTCATATCCGGCTAGTTTGCTGCTCAATGGCCCACGAGCCATAGGGAGCGAGCCTTTGAACAGCACATGTCTTTCTGGAAAGACAGCGCGCTCTGCTAGTGGAGCTTGAAAGACTGGAGCACGGAGCAGCTCTGCGAACTTGATCGCTGCATCCCAGCCCAGACTCTTATCGACCTCTTGGCCTAGAATTAGAGCGAAATTCTTGGCTTTCGCTATGCGAGCGGCAAATGATGAGAGTTGCTCAGGGTCTGGTGCAACCCTTGTGCTTACAGCTCGTGGTACTGGCGTAGAAGCAATCTTTGTATCCCAATCATCTAGAGGGATCGACAAGTACACCGGACCGGCAGGTGGCATAGTTGCCATTGCAATAGCCCTGATCAGTGCCGCAGGGACGTCTTGAGCGCGAACTGGTTGATATGCCCACTTCACCCACGGTTTGGGCATCGTTTCTGCTTCGCGATTCGCCAGCATCGGCTCGCCGATGAGCATTTCCCTCGTCTGTTGACCCGCGATCAGGATCAGTGGCGTCTTGTTGAGAAATGCGGTCATAATGTTACCCATGCCGTTTCCAGTCCCGGCACTTGTGTGCAGGCTGACTACGACGGGCTTACGGGTGGCTTGTGAGAACCCATCTGCCATTGCAACCACAGAGGCTTCTTGTAGGCCGAGGATATATTCAAAATCAGAGGGAAAGTTCTTCAGCATCGGTTGTTCTGTTGAACCTGGATTTCCAAATATCGTTCTCATATCATATGAGCGGAGCAGATCGTAGAAAGCATGCCAGACGGTGCCGCCTTGATGACTGGCCATGGTGAATATAGATGCAAGCTTCAGTGTCAACGCTTCAAAGAGAAATTTTGTAGAGCAAGCAACGAGCTTAGTAGAGGCGGTATTTTAAGTATGTAGAAGAGTCTATAGGGAAAAGTGGTCATTTATATAACATGCGGGGCAATCAGGCCTCTATCAAATGGCAAGCCCAAATCGGTTTTGCGATCGTGCAGAAAGCTTGATATATTCATCTTATTCATACGATACATTTATTTGGGAAAAATGCTAGGGGAAACCGATTACTCACTGATTAGTAGCCGTCTTGCATGCACTAAAACTGGAGGTAATCGTTTGTAGGGAATGCACTAGCGACTCCTGCCGATCTGATACCCGGCTAAGCTTTACAGAATATGCAGCATGCATGCTTAATTTGCTGGCAAAGTCGACCTAGTTGTAGTGATACTAACTCGTGGGGATCCGGGCCAACATAATTTCAATGAAACTTGAACTGGATACTTAACTTTTTGTTGCGAAAATAGAGGCAAATAGTTATAAAATTTGGGTACGTCTTGGCTGGCGCGCAGTATGATCGAGAGGTTGCGTAGTTTATCTAGGCTTGAGCTACTATAGGCGAGGCCATTTCCAATAAAAGGGTGCCACCGGAATTGCGAATTTCCTAACAGCGTCTCAGCGGTACGACCCCTCTCCGCTTGGAGTCCATTTTGTTTTACCGCAGACACCCCGTGACCTTATGGAGCCCGCTCATAGTGTTGCAGTCAGATTAGTCAGCAATCGTTTCTGACACGTGACTGCTGTTCCACGCCTTGCTCGAGCTAACCATCTAAGTATTAGGTACTGTTTCCACCTGTACGGGATCGACGTATCCGTATGGATGAGTTATATGCCTTAGACAGAACAGTGGAGGTTATATGGGCAGGTTTTCCATTAGTTTTGAGCTCTGTACAGTTGATTCAATATATCTGATTTCCCCTCATACTTTCCCACCAACCTGCTTACCTAATGGTACTAGACGTACCCGATTGGCTAGAATCGTAAATCTAACATCATCCAATCAAGCGGTAACTCACGTGCATGTGTTAGTCTCAGCTGGGACAGATCGGTAGGCGAGCGCATCGTGAAGAAAAGTGCAATTGCTTCACACTTTTAGTTCAGTTTCAAGAAGTCCCCTTGAAAGCTCTCTTACCAAATATCACCATTGCAGATTTGAATAATTCTGTTATAATTTAATTAGTCAATATTGAATTTTTTAAAATTTTTTTTGCATAGCTTTTATAGTAAAATCTTGAAGATTTTAAACTTAAGATCTCTCAAGTTAACTCTAGACAAAACTAAACATAAGCTTGATAGAATGAAAATTTTATTTATCAACGTGGACTATTCTGATCAATCTATCATGGATTTCAACGATGATAAAGAAATCCTCCTCTATAAGACCAAGTTCAACAATAGAACATGCTGCTGGCTGCAGTGCATGTCCCTCTCTCCAAACGCACTGGCCTTCCAGGGGCTGGGAAGAGTAAACTTAAACGTTCTTGCGGGCTCTGAAAACTGGTAAGTAATGACGTCCTTAACGTTGGCGTGCCAGAGAGGGGCCGGCGCTTCAAGAGTTAACACGTTATATGCGTCCAGGTCGTTGAAGATAATATCGAAGGTGATCTCGTAGGGACGGGCATTCTTGGAACGAATATCTTTGGCAATGGAGGTAACTGGAGTTTCCCCACGTTTTAAAACAGACTTTTCAGCGGCAACTCCATTATGGCCATTGGTGGCTGGAACCTCCGGGTCGGGTTTGATTAGGTGGAAGCCAAAGGATGGGTCGCGTTTAGCGGTGCTTGATTCAGGGCCAACCTGCATCACAGGCCAGGGAAAGAGTGAGAATAGACCTTCGAATGGCAGAAGATGATATATGTTGAAACAACTGACTTGCCCAAGTGGGATTTCTAATGGAGTAACAGGCATAGCAGAGTTGCCCGTGTTTGAAATCTGCCCTATATAAGGAGCATGGACGCAGAAGACTCTTCCAGAATTCGCGATTTGGGTGGCTAGAATTTGATTCTCAGCTTGAATCTCGCCGAGCAAGAATATCTCTTTCGCTACAGAAGTATCTAGCTCCATAGGACCCATTGTGCCGTCCTTTCCGTATGCCTTCATAACGATTTCAAATTTCTCGTCCTTAAACTTTGTGTATAGAAATTCCTTGAGGCGCTTCTGGAAATCATCTATCTGTGAAATCAAAACTGGGTCACGGAAACTGCCAAGCCAGATGGATCGGTAACCCAAGACCTTCGCACCTTCGAACTTTACAGTGTAAAGGTTGGGAGATATGGAAGCCGGCCCCAGCAGCACCTGCGGAGCGTTCTCCAGTTTGCTGATAGGATGATGTAGTCAGATCCAGGACTCCTCCAGGTCCAGTATGCAAGTCGGTTCGCGGATTTTGGTAGAGTGAATGGGCTGCAAGTGACTGAGTTGAACACTTGGACCTCGGCTAGAGGGGCAAAATTTCGAATCGATCATCCCAGATGGTTGCTAGGGCCTCCTTTGATTTGGGCCAAGAGTACTGGGCGCCACATTCCAATATTTTTCCCATATGATATGCCGTGCCCCAATTCGTGACACCGTTTGCAATTGCATATGCAGTTTACGGTGACGGATCACAAGCGTGGCCGGTAATAATGATGTCAAAGTCAGGTACTTTGGCCATAACATCCAAAATTGGTTCTTCACCCATTTGGGCTACAATTTCGACAGCCAAATCAATCTCTGTTGCGGTCAACTCGGGCACCGCACTACAAGGAGTTATGACGCCCTCTTTCAAGGCTTTATGGACCACAGACTTTGGGGCACTCGCATAGATCTTGGCCAATTTTAGACTGTAACCCTTCTCTACGCAATAATCCTGTACAATGCCAACAAACTCGTCAACATGGCTGTTGGAGCCGTCTCCACCAGCAGAACAGATAATGAGCTTAACCCTATGGTGGAAAACTGCATCCAGAACGTTGCCGAAATCTCGAACGTGTGATTCATGAGAACAAGTTCCTTCTCTGAGTGCTAGTTTCTGTGGGCCGCTACCTGTAGATCCAGCATCGATGATAATGGCAGAAGCCCAAAGTTGAATGCCTTTGTAGAGTTTGTCTACTTCATAGCCATAACCCATCATCCCCACAGGGGTAACTATCTTTACCGGTCCTACAGCCATGGTGGATAAGAATCTGAAAAAGGGTATCCTTTTAGATAAAGATATGCATTGAGTTTATTGTTCATAAATGAAGTGGATACATGTGTGTTGTGGAATCAGAACTGCACAGATGGATTGAAAGTCTTTAATCTTATCTAACTTCTCAACATATATACCAGTTTAACCCCGCGCTGTGTGGACGTATATCCCAAGACTAAGAAATTTATCCTTGGAAATTTTCCGAAGTTCATATCGGATGCCGACGGAGAAGCTGGCCATAGCAAATCATTCCGAAAATCTAGCTGAGATTCTCGGGAAATGTATACCGAAACACTCCATCTAAATTGACTCTTCGCACTAGAGATTACTCCAGAATCTGAATCGGCAAACTTATGCCGAATAATTTGTAATTTACTATTGAGGTTCTAGGGATCGAAGAACCAAATAGGGTTTCTGAATAATGATTTAAATCTAGACACGTTAATGTCGGACTCATGCAATGAATCACACAACGGAGCTGGAAGGCCACCTTCAGAAGCTTTAGAGTTTGAGGGAATTGCAACACCAATAAGAATTGTATTATTAATTTTATAAAAGAAATGGCTACACTGGAAACTTTGTGATTCAGACTAACGTAGTAGAACAGAATGTTTTTCTGACACGTGAACAGCTCTACATAGCTCTTGAAATTGGATGATAGAGTTCAACTAGCTAATAAAATTTGATCAAAGAGATCCTTCGGCTCTGTTGCATAAGGAGACGCTACGATCTTCAAAAGTGTTAAGGCACCGTACAAAACAGATCGAGCAATATGGAAAGGGCATCGAGAGAGATATTTTTCTGTGGCTAGGAGTATCAAAGTAGATGCGTCCTTACTGGCTTGGTAAAACAAGTCTATAACATACTGAGAGCTCGGAACGACGTCATGTAGAATGAATGACTAGAGATGAAGCCTCGAGGCCAAAAATGAGATTTGTACGACCTGCAACATTTCTGGGAAATGTCTCTTTGAAGAGACTCAAGCTCAGCACTGAAGAATCTAACCATATCAATTCGAGTGGGGGCATCCAAAAGTCCAGCGAGGCTCTGAGCGTTCGCTCCGATAGTGGTAGTAAATTGGGTAGTAAGCTAGAAGCCGAATAAAATATTCCGCTGCGGATAGCGAGCTCCTTTGGAGTATTCCAGAGAAACAGATACAGAAGGGCAGCGTGATCAAGCCCTTCACAGAAACCAATAATCACGCGTAGGCCTTCCACCTGGGCAGCCGATGTGAAATGAATCATACAGGTGATTGCAATGCCCCAGATGATCACAGCCGCACCCAAAACTGCTTGTGGTGTCATGCTGCGTAGAGTATACACACCAGCCGCTTGGCCAAGAACGAATCCCACATAGAAGAGGGAGACCACGTTCGCCCACTGGGAATTGTTTGCATGGATCGCTGTTTACATCCCAGCTACTTGAGCATTCCCAGTATCTGATCGGTCCATAGCTGCAAAAAGGTAGATAAGAGTAGTCATAGGTAGAGTCCACAAGTCAATTTTCCATTTCAGTCGTCGTGCGACTTTAGTATCGTGCTCGTCGAGTTCGAAGGTCACCTGTGGTCCGACATGCTGAAGCTTGGTATCTGACGCCTCTTCGACTTCGGCTAGATCGACTTTCTCCGCCTATCATGATGGCTAGCGTTTATGCCTATTGCAAAAGAGAATTCGAGGATTTTGAATTTTTTTTGATAAGGTACAATAGCGGACGAGCTGTGGTGGGCAAAAGAAATACCATGAATTTGCATATTCAACAGAAAATCTTGGACGGGCTGGTGGCCCTGAAATACTCTTCTTGTACACCAAGGAGAAAGTATATTGCGGGGAGTTGTTCCTGGGGATCGTGGCACAGGGAAGGATACTGCGGGGTGGATCTTAGGGAAAGGAAGTTATGGAGCCGGATTATGGGGAAGCGGGGCGCATTACATTAGTGTTCTAGTGCTTCAAAGCATGGCGGAATGCTAGAAGTAATCGGGATACCAAGGTTTCGCTTTCGGCAATTTAGTTAGAACTTAGAAGGCTTCGTGAATCGCGGTTTTCGGTGTGCTTCTTGGTTGGTTCGAACCATTATCGCTCAGCTTCTCGACCGGTGCAACGGAGGGTAACTACATTAATACGTCGTACACAACTGCCGCCCATTGATATTTTATTTTGAAATAAATTCTCCGGTGGCAGAATATATTTTGCAAGCAAATCTACTCTTTTCTACACCTCAATTGTAATTAGATAATAACCAGCTTTACCAAAAAGAAAATAAACATCTTTTTAAGGGGGGGAATATAACTGTTTATATGAAGATACATAAATGTACTCAAACTCCTTCTCGGGTTGATGTTTGAGCAGTCGTCATAAAGATTCTCAATAGTAGTAGTAGATTGAAGGTCACAACAGGTATCTATTATAAAACGAAAGTATAGAAAAATATTAGGATTTGAATTAAGCACAATGCTCATATTCCAATATTTGTAACTATGGTTGGTTATGGAGACATTTTTGCTTGGTTTTATCTCGAGGTCTATCAAGAAGCTAGCCACGTGACTTTTATCTGCTACTTAGGTATTTATAACCAGTTACCATAACTTGGCCCAAACGTATCATATTCCAGTACCAGGTTACTCATGCTCCGAAAAACTGTATGAGGCCATGTTTCGTGGGCTGACCTTGTTCTGGAACATGTGATCAATTTCGTTAAATGTCCTTCCCTTAAGTTCTGGTATATAAAAAAATGACCAGAGTGTTGCGGCTGTAGACAGGCCTCCAAAGATGAATCCAACTTTGCCTTTGAGATTCGCCTTGTCTGGGTTGACCAAGTATGGGACCACAACGTTAACAACTGTTCCAAAAACTGACTGAGTAGCTGTTGCAAGACCCATAGTTTTGGCTCGTAAGGATGGAGACGACGCCTCCCCAAGGATGGCGAAAGCTATGGCTCCAATACTCATTTGATAGAATAGAGCATAGACGACAGTCAAAGAAGCTTGAACCCACTTTGCGGCCGAAGTCGGAATAACATCCATAATTCCGATAAGGAAAAGGACTACTGTGAGTGCAACCATGCCACTGACAAAACTTTTTCTCCTTCCAAAATTATTCAGGACTGCCCATGAGATGAGATTTCCGACAACACCACAAGAGGTAACTCCAACACCAAGGTCGAAAGAATCGCTATCAGAAAGACCAGCAAGCTCAAAGAAATAGGTCGAGAAGCCAAGAACGAACACAATACCAGTCAAATGCTGGCAGGCAAACACCCCAACAGAAATCATTGTGCGGATGAGATTCGTTCCCTGAAAGCAATGGACCCATTTGGCAGAGCTAGTGAGCTCCATATCCTCGTCAACAGTCTTCACGATGATGGCCAGCTTCGGGCCAATATTGACATCTCGGCCGTATAGAGATTGTAGGGATTTTCTGGCATCGTCTAATCGATTTTGGCGGACGTAGAACCACGGTGATTCTGGAGCAAATGGAAGACCCGTTGCGAGTAAGGCTGCATACAAGAATTAGAGCCGACTATTTCTTCAAAATGCTGTATAACTCACCAACAAACAAGAGCTGAATTATGAAGGGGCCACGATAGGCCCAAGAATCTGTCCTAGCACCAAATCCCTTGATTGCTGCATTAGACAATAGCTGTCCAATAACAATGGCGAAATTGATGCCAGCGGTCGTGATGCCACGAAACACCACAGGAGAAACTTCAGAGCAGTAGAGTGGGCCAACCGTCAAGTAAAATCCAAGCCCGATACCAAGTATTAACTTTCCAATTAGGAACTCGGCGTTAGTATTGGCAAATACCTCACCAAATATGCCACCAGTTGCCAGAATGAGACCAGCTAGTAAAGCAGGTTTGCGACCGAAGCGATCGGCAAGCCAACTACAGAAAAATCCGCCGAAGAATTGTCCAATAGAAGAACAGCTATTGAAAGCTGCCTGCCAACTGGCGGCCAGAACAGGTGATCCTTCGAACATGTATCTGAGAGGAAAGTTAGTCCACAATGGATCAATATTGGATAATCTGTAGTATGCCACAAAACTCACCCAAACTTCAAGCGAAATGCTGGAACAGATATCATGGCACCATTGACTTGGGCATCGAATCCCCTTCAGATTTATTGAGCAGAATAAATGTAAAGATTGAGAGGTCTCACTTACCAGCCAACAGCACTCATAGCAAAGAAGAAACACCACCAGACAATTTTTTTGTCATTGCGGAGAACATCTCCCACAGATAGTCTATGCTCCTCCGCAGCTGCAATAGCGGCTTCATCGCCTTTTGCCAGTCCTTCATCGTGAACAGTAGTGTCCTCGGCATTAGGTTCCGCTTTGATATCTTGAAGGTCCGACATCATGACGTCGAGAGAAGGGTACTGTCCAAGCTTAAAATAATCACAGTCAGAGTAGCTCACAGGTCGAACTTAGGACGAGCGATAGATACTAGCAAAAGGACACAATGTGGGGATTATAGGTCCTTTAAATATCCTAGTAACTCATTCCGCATCTTACGATAATGAAGGTAAGGAAGTATAGCGACATGGGGAGTATTATGGCTAAGGACATAAATGTCGCAGGGGGTTAGGCTTACAAGGTGCCAGTGGGTTAGAACGAATGCGGGGTAGCAGCACACTGTGCAGGTCGGGCCTTTCTCGTTTCTTCCTACCAAGGAAAAGAACTAAGCTACAGTAGGGTACTAACTCCTAATAGCTCCCTCCCTTCCCATGGGAGGTTTGAAAAGATTGCGGGGCTCCGCATCTCAACACCCCCACCATTCACATCCTTGATAGCCCGGCCGTTTCGGCGCTTTTTCTACACTTTTTCTGCGCTTCCAGTAAGCAAACTTCACTAGTAGGCAATAGGATCCGAGATTCCGCTGACCGACTCTTGTGCGCTTCTCCGGTATTCCGCTGACTACTTCACCTGCTCATTTTTCCTTATTTCTCCACATTTTTGTATTCTTGTTTGAATTGACGACTAGAAGTCGCCTCCGATCTACGGGTAATGGCATATCCCCGGAAACGAGCCGTTCAAGCATGTCGCACCTGTCGCCTGCGTCGAACGAAGTGTGACAACGACCATCCATCTTGCAGCTCGTGCGCGAGCATGGGAATCGAGTGTATCTATCAGGAGAGAGATCCTTCAAAGTGAGATAACTTCCTTGTTACTGTGCTATCATCTGTACGAAGTACTCTGCGTACCACGTGTACAGACCCTATGACTGCCCTTTACTTAGGTTTGCAGGTTCGACCCCCCCAGTCTTGCCATCCTTCAGCGACTTGACGTATTGGAGCAACTCATTCGGACCAGTCTTAATAGTTCACAATCACCAAATCACAAAGGAATCAGCAAAATCCTATCTTCGATTGTGTCAACAGACTTGGGATCTCCGTCGCTAGAACAGACTGAGGACTCAATATCTTGCTATATCAATATCGAAGCGGTATTGTCCTGGCCAATTTTTGAGAACCAGAACTTTTCTCAGAGACTAGACTTGAAATCCCTCCTTCAAGGCAACAACAATAACACTGGTGATTTACATTCCATGCCAGTTGCTCCTGATTTGGGTGATTACGAAGCTGGTCAACTGGTGCAGCAATTTCTCGACAACGTTCATATTTTCAATCCCGTTCCAGAAGAAGCAAAAGTTAAGGATTATGTAAGAAATGCGCGGTTCAACGGCATATCTTGGGATTCGCAATCATGTTTATTGGTGAGCTACTCTATCAAATTATCTGGCTGTAAATTCTCACTTCGATAGCTCCTGATTTATGCACTCGGGTCTATTGTCACTCCGTACGAGAAAGCAACTTCTGAGACATCTCTAAACTTTCGCCAATCAAAAGAATTCCAGCAGGCAGAATCATTGTTTTTTGCGGCCCAGAAAAGGATGGGTATGTTGCTGTCCAAGAGTGGCGTTATTGAAGCCCAATGTTTCTTCCTTGCTGGGGTATATCTGATGACAACTTTACGACCTATTGAAGCTTGGAGGATGTTTATCCAAGCTTTGGCATGCTGTCAAGGATTCCAAAATCGCCGCCAGAATGATGTGAATGGCGAGGAAGAACGACAATTAGAACAAAGTATATATTGGACCTGTTTTAAATCTGAATTGTGAGTTATGGCGGCGGGCTCTCATAAAAATCTCGTTAATCGGGACCCTGCAGAGAACTTCGACTAGAATTGAATATATCGGAAAAGAATGTTTCAGATCTCACTTATCCGGCCTTTTTCCCCTCGCCTCCAAAAGGGCTGAAATCTCAAGGGGAGGCAGTATGGTACTTTTATTTGGCAGAGATTGCTTTGAGAAGACTCGGAAATCGTATC
Source organism: Haplographium delicatum (assembly GCA_037952705.1). Taxonomy (NCBI): domain Eukaryota; kingdom Fungi; phylum Ascomycota; class Leotiomycetes; order Helotiales; family Hyaloscyphaceae; genus Haplographium; species Haplographium delicatum. The sequence continues at coordinate 55,898 of JAPZPC010000102.1, forward strand.
TTAAACTACATTTACAAGTACCAGTCCTCTGACGCTTCGGATCCCGATATTTTGCAGACTATTCATAACTTTGAAGACCAGGCAGAGGGATGGTATGTTACCACATTCCTTAATGCCTAATTCCGTACAATATCTGAGACTGACGCATACTCCAGGAGGAGCTCACTTCCAGCCGTACTGCAGTTTGATAACACTGAAGACGAGAGCCCTCACCATGCAGCTCTAAAATTCATTCTTAGTGGTCACCTACTCGATTGCTATGAAATGATGTACTGGCCCTTTGTAATTGGAGCTGTTCATGGAAAGATCGCAGGAGATCCCGTAGAGTCATTCTCGAGAAAAGGTTTTCAGGTTTGCATTGATCGAATTCAAAAGAACGAGAGTGGCTTCTATCACAGACATCACGGCACGTGGCTAATGTTGCGATCTTGTACCCGCAGCGCATTAGTACTTCTTGCTGCGGCTCGTTCCTCCCAACTTTCTGCTCTACTGCCTGCCGATTTGGAGATGGCAATATACAAAGTTATTGCTATGTTGAACTACTGGAAAGGGGAATCTGCTGATGTTTTAGATCGCCTTAACATCATTGAGACACTGATGAGAAGCTCGATGTTATCGGATTAAGTAATCAAAATGTGGCACATCTAGTACAGATTCCAATAAACAGTGCTAAGATTTCTATAATCCAGACCACCAAGTAGTTTTCTCCACTCCAAATATAGCCTTCAAAGGTGTGTTCATGCTACTATTTCCAACCAACACTTCATAAACATCCTTTTCTGACACCCACATATTCCTCTCCTCGTCCCAAAAGCTGGTAGCATACCGTGTCTTTAATCTAATCTCAACTACTTTTGACTTGCCAGCTTTGACATTTTCTTTCGTGAAACCTTTCAGCTCTTTTAGCGGCCTTCTGATGGATGGAGATCGTTGATGAACGTAGACTTGAATTACTTCTGAGCCATCGCAGTTGCCTGTGTTTTCAACACATAGCTGGATAGTCAGCATATCTCCATCTTTTTGAATCTCTAGTCGTGATAGCTCAAAAGTTGTATAAGAGAGGCCATGTCCAAATGGAAATAGTGTAGACCTCTTGGTAGCTTCATAGAAACGATATCCGACATAAATATCCTCCCCATATAGAACGCGACCACGTTCGGAACGATAATTGAGGAATGCCGGGTTATCTTCAACATGAATTGGAAACGACAATGGAAGCTTTCCCGAAGGATTGACATCTCCGTAAAGGACATCAGCAATCGCATTGCCGGTCTCATTTCCTCCGTACCAAGCATGAATAATGCTTGAGACTTTATCAGCCCACAACATGGTTACCGGTGTCCCAGATTGGACAACTACGACAATATTTGGATTTGCGTCAGCAACTGCTAAGATGAGATCATCCGTATATCCAGGGAGATCCATATGATCCCGATCTTTCCCTTCTTGTTCTAAATCTTGCTATTCGAAGTTTAGCATAGATCTTTTAGATTTAAATATGGTGTACTCACGTTAAGACCCACACATAGGATGACTTGATCAACACTCTTTGCTAAATCGACAGCTTTTTGAATTTCTTCCAAGGGATCGATGACTCGAGCGCCGCCAATCCGAATTCCGCCACCACCGAAAGAAACAACGCCTTCGGTATCTGTGAGTGTTGATGTGACCCCACTTGCAAACTCTACCTTAAGTTTGTAGGTGGTTCCCGCTTTGAGACGCTTGATACCAGTTTCCTCAACGGTGCCTACATTGAAGAAGCTTCCTCCACTCCTTTGAACAGTTTCGTTATCAATCAGCAGATCATCATCGAGATAAAGCTTTCCCGTTCCGAAAACCGTCAAGCCAAACTCATAATCTCCATCCTCTTCAGGCGTGAAGAATCCTTCTACTTCAGCCCAGTAAAGGTCTTCCGTAAGTTTGGGATGGTAGTAATCCACAAGGTACATGTTGGTATCCACGAGATGGATCATATCTACAGGTTCACGGCTTTCGACTGAAACGGGGTCTGTGAAGGCTTTAAATATAACACCAACCTGTCCTGAAGATGTGCGGAGACTCGGTCCCAAGAGAGGAAGCATTTCATGGGAGTAGCATCCAACAGAGTACTTGACACCCTCAGCTTTTGAGAAAATGCCAGAAAGAGGGGTAACAGCATAATAGGGTCGCAGAGAAGCAGATCCACCGCCACAGTAAGCAGCTATCTTGGCATTTGGCCCTATCACCGCAACCTAATTTGTCAAAATTTATCCTCTTGAGAAATGATGAAACTTCGCTTACAGATTTATTTTTCTTCAGTGGAAGTAGGCCCTTTTCATTTTTCAATAAAACAATCGACTCTGCGGACAGGGTTCTCAATAGCTCAGCAGTCTCTGGAATATCTCTTGACCCTTCCAGTGCATTTTGAGGAATTCCTGTCTTTCGCGTGTGGTTAACCAACTTAAGTATCTCAAGAACCCTCAGATCCAAAGTGTGCTGCGAAATCTTTTTGGACATCAATGAATGAGTGATAAGTTGACCACGCCATCTTGTTGGGCCTGGCATTTCCAAATCTAGACCCGCGTTGATGGCATCAGCCGTTGAGTACGTTCCGTACCTACTCAGGTGATTAGATTGATTGGCAATAAAATGCTACTATAGCCTTCATTCTTAACTTACCAATCACTCATAATTAATCCTTTCCAGTCCCACTCTCCTCTCAAGATTCCCTGGAGAAGCTCATAGTTTTCGCTAGCGTGTTTACCATTTACTTTATTATACGACGTCATGAATGCCCCAGGTCTCGAATCTCTCACCGCGATTTGGAATGGGAGCAAGTATATCTCTCTCAAGGCTCTTTGGGTAACGATTGAGTCTACTGCCATTCTCTCGTGTTCCTGATCGTTTGCCACAAAATGCTTTATGCTAGCCACTACGTTTGTCTGCTGCACACCATTAATAATAGCAGCAGCACAACGGCCTGCCAGAACAGGATCTTCGGAGAAAGACTCAAAAGCTCTACCTCCGAGTGGGCTTCGTTGCATATTAACTGTCGGCCCTAGTAACACATGTGCCCCTTTTGCGATTGCTTCTTCTCCCATCAGCGTCCCAGCTTTCTCTAAAATTGCAGTATTCCATGTAGCGCCAAGGCCTGTGCCACAGGGAAAACAAGCAGCGGGTGCACCATTGAAAAATCTAGTACCACGAACTCCATTCGGACCATCAGAAAACCGAATTGACGGGACTCCAAGTCTCGTTATCGCTTTGGTATGCCAAAAATCGACCCCTCAAAAAATCAGTTCACAAAACAGAAGACATGATTTAAATTGGTTTATGGAACGAGATTTCTTACCTGACAGCAAATCGATTTTCTCTTCCTTTGTAAGCTTCGATAGAACTGTCTCTGGGTCAAATGCTTCCACCTGCGACGGCGGAGTCGGTGGTGAAGTAGTGTTTCTGAGCATTTCTTGCTATAATGTCTAAATTCTAAGAACGTGCTCGTATCTCAAAATAAAGGAAGAATAAAATAAAAATGAAAAGTGATTCAAAACACTTCGAGAACATTCATAGAAAATTCAAGACGACTTATGTTCGAGCTAAAAAAAAAACAACTTATCTAACCGATGGTCATCTCGCTACAACAACCTACTTCGTTTTCCTATGCGCGGATTTCGGGTGGAGACTTCAAAGTACCCACAAGTCTGTAATAGATGCTCGCATTGGTTCTTGCGCGTTAAGAGCGACCTCAGGGAGCATTTACACATTTGTGGGGCGGAGGGCGCCCAATATCGGATTCGGATAAATTTCAGGATACCCGTGGAGGGGGAAGCGGCCGCTGCGGAATATCGGGAATCAAGGAGGGGTCCCTTATGAGGCTAGTCACAGGCTAACGGCGGTTTAGAAGTTATAGCGAGGTCCAGCACAAGTCTAATCGGATAATATTGTGCCCCAACATATTTTAAAGGATTACTTTTCTATTTTACAACAATCAAGGCCAATGGATGTTTTTACGGAAGTTGATACTTAAATATTACCCAAATAAGCTAAAATTATTAGAGTTTGGGATGATACAGAGAACCGCATTTAAATGAATTAAATATTTCGAAAGAATAACTTCTGTCGGGATATATATTTACCCAATTGGGATTAGCCTGCTAGAGGACAGAGACATAAAGGGCATCTCTTACCTGTAACCCCTTAGAATCAACAAGCTATTCTGACACCACTCGATTAAGGAGTATACTCTGAATAGGCCACCTCCTGTGAACCGACAATTTCTGGTTACTGTAAACATTAATAGATATCAAAATCTCTCTTACTACATAAAAATTTCCCTATTGTCTTAGAACTTACCCATTACAGACTCAAATAGAGTAAATATGTCCTAAGCTTCAAATTTTCCTTTTCGATAAACGTAAGAAAACTTGTTTATTTATTTAAATAAAATAAAAATAAAACACGTTTCCATGAAATAACCGAAAGCTTAATCCACCTTTTTGTATTCCCTTAACCAAACCGATAAAGACGTAGGTATCGATACACCCCTACGCGTAGCAAACCGGTAAACCTATTGTTCACAGATGTACTATATTGCGTTGGATAGTGTATTGATTCTTGATTATTAGAAACGATGTATGGAATGGTGCGCTACGTCATGTGCCAGTCATGTGCTAATCACATGGCCGGTCCCGTTTACTGGTAACTTACAGACAGTAGGAGACTTACATGTCTATGGTCTTCGAGCTTAGTCCTGGAAGTCCAGTTGGTAATACGAATGTCAACTCTAGAGATATAGATTAGTAAAAACTAATTTAAAAGGCCAGGAAAAATTCAGAATTTCAAGTCTAATAGCGTGGGCGGTACCTATAGTTGTCATAGAAATCTCCTAGAAGGTTGTAATGTATTGTAAATTATTCTATCACAGATTATTTTCTGCAATTCAAAGCAAATTTTGATTAGCTGTAGCTCTTTTTGTAAGCAATTACTAAAATTCATTCCTATGTTGTGATTCCTGGGCTGGGCTGCGCAGTAGTAAACTGACTACGCTGCTTCTCCTTCGTGAAATAAATAATATACAGTCGTATTTTCGATCCCTTACCTATTTTAGAAGTAGAACTTCTGGAATGGCCCTAAAACTTTAATTTTTTTTTATGGTTGTGTTAGTATCATAGCCAGCACGGGACAACACGTGATTAACACGCTAGTCCCGATTAGCCAGGAAGAGGATAGAACTTAGAGCTTTCTATCCTTCCTTCCTTCTAATGAATCAACCACTATTCTACACACCAGTACTTCATTCACAAGTGGCGTTCTACGTGTATAAGTGGACCCACAGGTTTCTTAAGTTCCAGAACGTATGAGATCACTACCTGACTTAGCCCTCAAAATTTTCCAACGTAAAATACTTAGCTTATTAAAATGTTTTGTTAGTACCGGCCTAGTGCCTTGGAGTACTCCATATATGCCCTTGAAAGCTCAAACGATATTGGATTTATCTAGTAACTTACTGCGCCACCTGTTATCTAACAACCGGCCAATGTTGAGCGCATTCATTATAAGACTCTATACAATTTCTCACTCACTCACTCACCTTCATGTCTAGCCTGCTAAAAGAGCCCAGCTATCCTCAAAGGAAACATGCGCTTAGAAAACTCAGTAGGACTCATCACACTGAACCCTTTCAGATCTTCACTTCTTTGTTCTACCTCGCCCACCACGGCATAGGTGGTGACCCCAGTCATATAAATATAGAAGCACATATAAGAGACTAAAATCTATGAAAGAATTATTTTCACAATGGAAAGGAAAAGGCATGAGAAAGAAGGTGAAGAGTGAGGAAACAAAGTTAAAGAGTAGAAGTATTTATTGGAATAATTATCAAAATATACAATATAATATAAAACAGTCAAAGCTATAATTACATTCTCTTACCTGATACTATATGTTAACTTCTTTTTGTTTCTTTTAAAGTAACTAAAGGCAATGGAGTTTACCCCTTTTCTCGCTTGGCTATACGGAAAGCAACCCTTGCTCCTACTATATAGCTTTTCCCGAATATTTCAAGCCTATAACGTATTAGACAAAGCAGGAACAGCCTAGGAATATGTCGCTACATTATTTCAATTACCTCGACTGGTCCGGATATAAATTATCATAGACTTTAATCTGCTGTGATATTTACTTCTTCATTGATCGTTCGTTTACGGCCTACTTGAACCGTGGTCCCGGACTTTTACTCCGGACTCCCGAACACCCTTGTAAAGTTTGGACTTACCCAGAACTTAACCAAATACCCCAAAATTGCAACTTATTGTGTTTTATTACAAGCTCATTGGTGCGACTTCTCCAGCGAGCCGTATATAATGCCGGACTAAACCTACAATATTTTTCGTATTCCTTTATTCTTTTTTTCTCGATCTTATAGTCTATTGTATTTTGCGAAAAATTGCATATCAAAATGCGTTTCCAGCATGTTTCAATTAGTACACTAGTGCCTTCGTCAACAGTCGCAGTGAAATTATGGGCTTCTTCATATGGTGGAGGACTTGCAGCCTTGGAACTAGGTCCTTCGAATACTGATATGGGGAGTTGGGCCCTTAAAACCACTTCATTTCTCAATGGTAGCGGTACTTGCGGGCCTGATGCCTCGTGGTTGACCAAGGATTCATACAATGATGTTGTCTACTGTGTAGATGAGGCTTGGGGAATGGCAAATGGATCAATCACATCTTTTAAGCCCTCTGCAGATGGAAATTTGACCCTGTTTGACACTCAAATAACTCTAGCATCACCAGTCAGTACAGTTGTGTATAATGGAGGGAAAGCTCTTGCAGCAGCACATTAGTTCGTACTCTTCACCTGCATGGATCATAAATCTGATCAGCTACAGTGACACATCAGCTGTTACTACCTGGAGCATTCTCTCCTCTGGAGGCCTTAAGAACATGCAAACCATTGTCATAAAGGCTCCTCCTGGACCTAACACAGATCGCCAAGCTGTGCCTCACGAACACGAAGTGATTCTTGACCCAACGAGCTCTTTCATTGTCGTTCCTGACTTGGGTGCGGACCGAGTTCATGTCTTCAGCATTGACCCTACGACAAGTATGCTTACAGAAATGGTGCCATTAATTGCCCCCCCAGGATCTGGGCCCCGCCACGGAGTCTTCCTCAAAACTGACCTGGGAAAGACGTTTTTCTTCCTCATATCTGAGCTCGCGAGCACCATTGCTTCATATGAAGTATTGTATAGTGGTACGGGTCTGAACTTTACTCAGGTTTTCATGAGTGGAGTATACGGTGACATGAAGGTTCCTGACGGAGCTGGAGCCGCTGAGGTTCTCTTATCCGTAAGTTTTACTTCTTACACATATTTTTTGAGAATACGCGCTGATGATAATAATAGCCGGACCAAAAATTTCTCGTTACCTCGTCCCGTCATGTATCAAGTTTCTTGATCCCCAATTTTGACATAAAAAATAGCACTAAGATCCCATCTGATGCTTTGATCGTCTGGACTATTGACCAAGCCACTGGCAAGCTATCGAATGCTCAACGCACACCTGCAGGTGGTATGAACCCTAGACAAATGTCGTTGAATAAAAAAGGAGACATGGTGGCTGTAGGTCTGCAGGATGATGGGCGGGTAGTTATTATCAAGCGAAATATTACGGATGGTACTTTAGGTGATTTTGTCGGCAGTGTTATGATGCCAGGTAGTCCCACTTGTGTTATCTGGAACGAGTAAGGGAAAAGTAAGGTGTAGAACAATAAAAGACGGTTAAGGAAAAAGTTGAAAGGGTTATTTGAATCAATTTAAATAGTCAAAATTTCGATAAGCCTCCAGGAGTCGCTAAATTTACTTGCAGCCGTTCTTTCTTCAACCTTAAGATTGAATCAACGACAAAAATCTTTGACTATACTTACCCTCCCCACCCCCCCCACCCCCCAAATCTCTGCTATCGATTCAGCAGACAATATGTACTGATATTATCTGGTTCATAGAAGAGGCCTGAGGGTACGATGTTAGAGTTACCATCCTAGCGAAGTAATTATGTAGATTATGTTCAGGACACATGAATAAAGGAGGTTGCAAATGTATTGAGCGCGGGAGATTTAGCGAATGCATATAGACGAGTTAGGAATGAGGGCCATATTAAAAGTGTCGTCTGGATAATGATGTTTCTATCTAGATATTCTTTACCCGAATCTCCACCCTAACAATCATATTCCAGTTGCTGAGGAAGAGGATGAATTTTTTGGCTACCATAACCTGAAGTGATTTATTTAAGAAAGAGCTTTAGCGTTGCAGAATATTTTTATGATTTTATCTGAATTCCATAAAAATCAATACGCCAATTCTTTGCAGCCATTGGTCCTAGATCGAGTTTCCCCGTCTGGAATAGGCCAAAAACCAGACTCCTTGGGTCAAAGATGATATTAAGCTGTCTAGAGGGGCTTTCGCAATAGATTTTGATATATCTTTATTAGCATAATCATTATTTGTTCGTTAAATTGCATTTATAGGTATGATATAGTAACAGGCCCAATCGCATAAACCAAAACTCCTCCTTCCACAAGAGTCCCTCCAAATGTAGACTGGCCTTCGAAGCATGTCTGCACAAGTACAAGTAAGTCCCCAACAGTTTCCTGACACGAGGGTGGTGCAAGTGGCACAGTTATAGGGTTTCGAACGACAATTTGTGACCCGTTAACAGCAATGACGAAAGCTGTTAGAGGCGGAATAACGATATTAGGGTTTCCGGAGCATATTGTCTGATTGTACAAGGATACTAGCTCCAGTGCTTGGTCTATCGTTATCAAAGTTCCAGCAGTAAAGACCGGAAGACATTCGAATTTTCGCGGTATGGCGCCGTCATCCTCGGTGCCATTAAATTCTTCGCCAAAGGGACCGACCACAGGTAGAGCTGGAGGCGGAGCCGAAGAAGATACCGGAAGACTTGAGGCAGTAGTTGAGACTGATGTCTGACTGGATGTAGAATACAGAGAGTTTCTGTCGACATTGATAGTAGCAGCAGTAGCAAGAAAAAGCGCAATCGCGACTAGGAATGACTTCATGGTAATAAAGTGGAGCTAATAAGAGGAGTCGTTTGATTTGAAATTCAAGGACAAATTGCTCTGATTTGGTAGATGATTTCGATTCCTATGTCTAATAGGAGTGATTGAGTCAGGGGAATAAAGTAGGCTTCTTCGCCCATTTTATATGTTTCCTTCTTCCTGGGGGTAAGCACGAGAGTAATACTTTCAAGGGGGTAATATTTGGGCATATGCGATGTAGCAACAGCCTACTTGGGCGTCGTCGTAGAGTTAGTTACACTGAGATTTCTGGCGCACTCATGCTACTGTATAGAAGTGGGGGTTTTGAAAAGATTTCTACAAAGCGTAAATTATATGAGGCTCCAAGTGATTTATGAATACTGGTAATATTTGTGGATATTACGCCAATGAGAATGAAGAGATCGTACTTCCATGAAGACTAAATCCCACGAGCTGAGGTGAGAAACGCAGATCTGAGGGGGCCGAGAAAGCCGACAAGATGTAAGCCCATACAAATTGATATGGGTTATATTGTAGAAAGTTTATCGCGACTTATAATAGCTTTGCGTCTTATTTATGAAGAGAATATTGGATCTGAAGCTAAATATTGGCCAGAGAATTATAAGGTAGGAAGAAATTCTTTTATGTTAATTTTAGGTACCGCGCCTCGAGGCTCAATAAGTCATAGTCTTTAATTTAACGAAGTAGCCATTGATTGGGTAATATGCCCTTGACTGTTAAGATATTTATAGCATAATTACGTACCAAAGAAGCTACGAAGCTACGTGTTGGTATCATCATATGTATGTGACACGTGATTAGCACGCTAGTACCGATTAGGCGAAGAAGGGGGATAAACCGCAGAGGTTCATCCTTCCTTCCTTCTAACCAATCAATCACCATTCTATATACCCGTACCCCACTCATGTAGAGGTGAACCTACGCTAGAAAAGACAATATTTGAAGCCACAAAATGGAAACCCTTAACTTAGAGGTCAGTGTCTTATTTAAAGAAAGATAATTCGTGTATAATAACTAGACAGTTTTAACTTGCTGTAAGCATGCCTTACTGGTCGAATGGTTAACTGAACGTCGAATAAGTACGATAGGGCAAAGTTTAAAGTTTGATAATACGGAAGACGAGAATGTATTGATTAAAGTAATATAGTTAAGAATAAGCGACTGATTTTCAAAATAAGCGGCTTTAGCTCACGTATGTTTCTCAAACCTCGCTATTCGAGCTTGACTAACATTAAATATAGTTGGGAGAGCGCCAGACTGAAGCCAACTTCAGATCATCTATCTGGAGGCACTGTGTTGTAAGATCTTTACTATCATCTTCGTCAAGAATTAAATCTAATCATTAAACAGCGATCCACAGAAGCCGCAAATCTGCGAATTGAGGCTAACCTCGATTAAATGAACACTTTTTTTTTCTCTTTTCTTGAAATTTTTTCTCTTTTCTTTTTTCCCCCTCTTCTTAAAGACGAAAGAAATCATCGAGGGTAATGTTGATCAATTTTTCCCTCCAAATTTGTTCGTGCGCTTCCGTTCTGGTAGGCTAAGATTTAAGCGACGCTAACCAAGACTTGTAGCACAATTTCTAGACCACCTACATCTCTAAAATATTTATTTGACAGATCATTTATTTGAGCAACAAAAGAAGTTAGGCCGTTGAGTATCTCCTACTTCTATCTAGTCTTGCCTGATTGATCAAATATACGAATGTATAAAAATACTACAACCGCTTATTTAGGGCATAGTAAGTAGTACCGCCAGCAAGCGAATGTCCAATCAAACTACAACTTAAACACAATATCCACTCTATACTGTACATACTGTACATAGATACATCAACCTTTCTTCCTACGTCGGTGTATGTGAATACACAGGAGAGCAACCAGGAAGGTAGGTAAAGTGGTTGATTCTATGGAAAGAAGGCTCCACGCGGGGGATGTAAATACCCCAGTGTGGGTCACGTGAGATCCTACTTGCCGTGCAGCTTCTAACTTCCAACCGTAAGAGCCAGAAGAAAAGATTAGGATAGGTTATGGGCTTAAGGCATTGTAACGTGTTGCTGAAGAGTATATTGAGCCCTAAATGTGCAGGATGCAGGTTGATTACTAAATGCTCAGAATTAAGAAAGCCAGATTTCGGGACCTTCAGGTTTAAGGCTCAGTTCTAGCGCTATTCCCTGAAATATGAAATAAATCCTACGCTAATTGTTTGTGTTGAGATCAGTATCACCTGATCATCACATGACTGCCCTCGCCTAATTGGCTAGGCACCCACAAATCCATACCTGTATTTAATTCGCAACCCACTTTATAGAATCATTAACATAATACAATACTATACATTGGGAATGACATCCAAACTGACTTTCGCTGAGACCTGCGTATTCAACAGTTTGAAACATCCCTACGTCTTCCTTCGTCAAGTTTCTCATCGCACTACAGTGATGCTAAAGCAGAGCTTAATGAGAGCTATTTTAGTAATTGAAATAACAGTACTGAGCTAGTGTATTTTTCCTGTCACCGATTGTAGGTCGAAATCTATGCCATTTGCGCCCTATGACGCTAATTGTTGCCTTCTTAGGATAATAGCAGCCTTTTTTCTACGATAATGCTTCAGTTGCTTGCGTTTACGAAGCACGACAACAGAAGTAATGCAAGAGCTCCATTAATCCGCAAATGGGTTAATGATTTTAGTTTTACAACGTAGAGTCGATATCAAATTTGGAGTCTATTGCTGAAACTCAGAATATGCACAAAGGGGTTTGGGCCCGCTGTTAAGGAGTTTCTTCTACATTGATAATCTATTTATCATAACAAACCAGAAGCCTTCCAAACCAATCGAAAATCAACTCTCAAGCTCATTGCTATAGAATTAACAAATCCAAACATCTATAACGATTACATATCGTAGCCTTTCAACTCCAACCAAAGCATTATCACAATGAATCTCACCTATGTTATCACTGGTGCCGGCAGATGCATTGGTAAAGGCATCCTGGAAGTCTTCATCGCTCGCCCCAACACCACCGTCGTGGCTGCTATCTGAGACGTTGAATCACCAACCAAATCCCTCAGCTCCGTCACGGTCGGAAATGCCAGCAAGCTTATCATGGTCAAGGTTGATTCAACCTCCGATACCGACCCCGTCGCTACAGTGAAAGAACTCAAGACCAAGTACCGCATCAGCAAAGTTGACGTTCTACTTTCCAACGCTGGCCTTCTTGATATCATCGCTCCAGTTCTCAAGACTCCGGCCGATGCAGTCCGCAAGCATTTCGAAGTCAATACTATTGCACCTCTCCTTCTCCTCCAAGCTTGCATGCCTCTCCTCGAAAAATCATCGGCGCCTAAGTTCCTAGTGATCACCAGCTCGATTGGATCCATCACTAACATGGAAAACATACCTATTCCGATCTTTGCCTACGGTATCAGCAAGGGTGTGCCAATTATTTTGTTCGCAAGGTCGCCTTTGAGAACCCTAAGTTAGTATCGGCAGCGTTCAATCCTGGATGGATTCAGACCAATATGGGTAATGGTGCCGCGAAAGGAGCTGGAATGGAAGGTGCGCCTATGCCTCTGGAGGATAGTGTGAAGGGTCTGGTTACTCTATTTGATGCTGCATCGCTTGAGAAGACCGGAACTTTCACTTGATGTTCAAGGCAATGCTCTTGCCTGATAATTAGAGATTAGTTCCCTCATTTGTATTATAAAATCAATTTGGGCGTTGGAAGAAGAGAAACATATGTTACAGTGAGAGGATGAAAGCCCTGCTGTTATGCTACTGTGCACTGAAAAAAAAAAAATATGACCACAAAATAAATTTAAAATTAGTAGCCTAGTGGATAAAGAAGTACTTAAATTCACTTAATCTATTCATGTGACAATATATCGCTACTTTTTGACGTTCGTATAGTAGTTTTATAGTTGAAATTAGCGAGCCATAACGTACCCCACAAGCCGTAATACGTATAAACCTAAGAGGAATTAAGTACCCTGGTAAAGACAACCTGGTATATAATAGCGCTAGATAGGAGCTTCAGGGGTTGAAGGTGGAGTTAGAAGTAATTGGTCATCATCATGTCGAATAGAAGTACTGGAAAATAGCACGTGAGGTTAGTACACAAGCGCCTGAGGCTGTAAATGTAGTCAGGTCAGATATACTAATTAATCTCATGAGAACGAAAAAGAACGTAATGTGTGACCGCCGAGTAACCGGTGGCTGTATTTCGCATAGTGTGACCAATAATAGTTAGCTTTTCTAGGGTCAATTGCACCTAGTCATAATTATATTTCTCAAAATACTTGCCCGTTAGTTACCATATCATCTTGCTGACCAATGCAATCTCAAGCTACTATATCCTTCTCTTAATTCCTCTCGGTCCTCTAAAATCATTATCTGAAAGGTTAACCCACACATTATCCTCACTCAGAACACATTTCATTAGTATGTACATTTTACTTTACTTTACTATTCCAGACCTCTGACTTGTTCAACTTCATATGCTCTATATATCTAAACACCCGTAGACTTTCTAATTTTCTTACCTACTACAATCGGAGCTTTGCGAGTGCTTGATTAAATCTTTCGCCTACGCTGGCTCTGGGCTAGATGCACTACTACTCTTCTATCAGGTCAAAGGTTGCATTACAGGATATATTGTTGAATTTAGCCTCAGCCAGCAGCCACTATTGTAGTCTTGATGGAGAATGTCAGCAAGATTAACTCCCTCATAACTGTCCTTTACCGCATATTGTTACGCCTGCTTTGGGATTCAGAAAATGTAGGATCCAGCTAGAGTTAATGACTGGCATCTTTGAGGTGCTTTTTTTCCAATGGCACCATGCCTCTAGTTAACTATTGTTCCCGCCCTGTGCCCAGCCCATAGACGCAAACCCACACGCTCAGCCATCACTAACTTCGGTGTTGAAGAATATAAGTGCTCTAGCTTAAAGTCGCCTGAGTTTCCATATTTATTGTTAATAACATTCGTCAAGGATCCAAGTATGGATTATATGCATCTTATAAAACCACGTCCAGAATTGCCGAATTTGAGACCGCATTAGGCCTGAATCTTTCATTGGCTGCAGAATAAATCCTTTAGGGTTCTCAAGGACTTATGTATGTGGTAACACATTCCACTCCCTGCCATGCCACACCTAGTGTGTCGGTTTTGTATGGTACAAGATATGTGATGAGGAAGATGTCACGACATATAGTCTTTATAATTTGATGTCGTTCGCGTTTCTCCGAAATGTCAATCCAGTGGGATGTAGTCAGTGAGTTAGGAAGTATCCTTACATGATGCCTTGAAAATTTATTGGCCATGGGTGCTGAAATTTTAGGGCCTCTTTTACTACCTATAATATTCTGAAACGCGATATATTGGAGGAAGCAAATTTACCACAAAGGTAATCCCTATGCTCTGCTTCATATCTTCTTTTTCGCACCTGGTCTCCCCTAAATCCGCTTTTTCGCCGTCTCCCCCATTGCTATTCTCGATATCAATATCCTCGTCTCTATCAATTTATTTCTCAATTGGCTCACCTCAATTCCATGGTTTGAGAAGATGAAATCATGCTTGTAGCCCATAAGATACTATTCTTGGGATATGCTATCTGTCTTTCATTAATTCTCGTGCATGTGTTAACTATCTTTTTAACTAGCCGGTGTTATAGAATGAGACTCTACTATAATGTTGAAACGTTTTCCCAGTTCAATAGCACGCGGCAGTCAAGCCGCCGACTTTATTGTGGATAAGAAGACCAAGATTTTATTACGCTCCTGCCGTATAAGAAAATTGAAAACTAAGCAAGAAAGAGAAATTCTTTTTGAAAACCAGGTCTTCTAGTCGGATAATCCAAGCCCCAGAAATACAATCGTCGTAATGTCCAACATAATGACAATCGCCCAAATCACCCATGCAAGGATTGTTCCCTTCAACCCAAGCCTTAAGCTGACATTTCCTGTTCCCTCGTCATTGGGCACAACCATATACTTATCATGTGTTACGTACCATACCACAGGAAGTGCCACAAAGATTAGTCCAATTGAAAGGATGTAATTAACCGCGGTAAGCGCATTGCTTAGACCTTGTTCACCAACAGAGACGGCGACTATGAGTGCCGGAATAATGGCTATGCACCGTGTCACCAGCCGTCTGATAAATGGATTGATCTTGATCTGGAATGCCCCCTCCATAACAGTCTGGCCAGCCATAGTTGATACAACGCCGGCTGAAATTCCGGAGAAGAGGAAGGCTACCCCAAACATGGTGGCTGATAACTGGTTGATTCTTGTTTGGAAGAGAGTATATAAGCTGTACAGGTCGGTGAAGTCGTCATCCTGAGCAAAAGCTGCACCGGAAATTATTTCCATAAAGCAGTTGATGAAGAGGCCGAAGACGAAGATGGACATGAAGAGATCCCACGTTGCGTATCGAATGGTAGAGCGAATGGCACGTAGGCTAGGGCGATAGAATATGTCGATGGGGGTTTGGCCTGGGCGGTAGGTAGTAATATGATACTTCGTATCATAATCGATAAGGCGAGGTTGAGCAATAGAGGAACCGACATACAATGCGTGAGGCATGAGCATTCCCCCAATCATTCCGCACGAGCTATACAAGCCATCACTGACGAAAATCTCGTGCGAAGGTAAGAATCCCTTGAATACCGGGCCTGGAGCCGGATGAACCTGGCCGAGGGCGATAGCGCAAGCGATGAAAATGACAAGCACGAGAAGGGCCATGAAAAGCTCAAAATAGCGGACATTACGGAGTTTATCAGAACCATGAACAGCATTTTGTAGCCAAAGTCTTGACCGTCCTCAACGGCAGATTGGAAATTGTCCGGATCGATATATGCTACGGTAAGGACCATTCCGGGGCCAAAGAATCGCGCAAACTTTGCGAGGATTCCGAAAAAACCCAGCTTGGTGGGTTCCTCTGCAATCCCGTGGCCGCCATACTCGAGCGTAGCGTCTTCTGTGGGTGCCTTGGCCAGCAACACGCTTTTGAACGCATCCCACCATCGGAGCAAACTGTTCGGTTGGTTGTAGTCGGGTGCGGATGTGACAACTTCGAGCACCTCTGGCACTTTCTTTTCGCCGAGGTCCGTTATCGTTTCCGCGGCTACAGAAGATATGTTTCTTATTTTTAGCTCGGACATGTTTTTCTCTCTTCGCTTCTTCGAAAGCCAACCCCGTTCAAATATCTGCGATAGTGTTGTGAAATTATCTTGCGTAATTGCACTCGCAATGCTCTAAGCGGGGATCTTTTTAAAAACAAACCAGTCAATGCCTCATTGAAATATTAAAGCGATTGGGTCCCAGTGTAATATTAATTCAAGGAAACAGCCAGGTCGCGGGCCTCAATAATGGGAGAGAGAAAGGCATGAACGATGTGGGCGCGCAAGACTTTCTTATCCTCTCCATGTGCTGGTCGTCGCAAGCGTCTGGAAGATCTCAAAAGCTATCTAATGTAGACTGCAGTAACAGGGTTCAAGCTTTTTGCTCTTCTTTTGAATGGTGGATAAACCCCGCTAGTGCAGGGCACCGAGCGAACCCCACTACTAGAAGCACTTCGTGTGTTGCTGATATCGGAAGATAACCGGAAATGGGTTCTCTGTGCAAGGGTTTTCTATGAGTATATAACTATTGATGTGGCCACTTCCATTCTCTGTAATCGCAAAGTTGGGGTTGAAGTTGAGTTGAATCCATTCTAGGTTTAGTCAAAGCTAAGAATTAATTAGAAACATTTTCCGTCCTCCTTGTACACAAGTAGTATCCTCAACTTCAACTCTGTTAAGTTTCGAAACGTGTTTGACACAAGGAAGCAGAGAGTACTTTCTTAGCCCTATTTCAAATTCTCCCTAGTGTATTGCGAATTCTCTTTACTGTCATTGGACCGAAAAAGAAAATCTATAGCGGTTCGCTAGTATTCGCAGCTCGCCGGGAAGCTATCTAGGGTACTTGCAAATGGGCCAACAAATCAAAGTCATAAGTCTTCGCACGTCGAGGTTGGGATACCTCGGAGGAAGGCCCACCTTCATAGTATCCACCGCTAACTGATCGCTCAATTCGTTTTTGTTGAATACGCAGGTCTCAGCGAAAGTCAGTAAGGGTATCATTCCCAATGTATGGTGTCAATTGTCATTATTGTATTGATATTATGAAGTGGGTTGCGAATTAAATACAGGTATGGATTTGTGGGTGCCTAGCCAATTAGGCGAGGGCAGTCATGTGATGGTCAGGTGATACTGACTTCAACAGTTTTATTCTGGCACCGTAGAAGGCGGTCAGAGACGCGGCCGCATTTTCGACAGTATCACTTCGATCCAAATTCTAAAGCAACAGAAGACAATCTTAAAGTCGCTGCTTTTACTTCGCTTAGAAAGAACTTAGAAAAAGTTTCGCAACCTATTCTTATTCTGAATAATAATATAATAAAGAGTTAGAATTTTTTAATTCTAAAATTAGAGTAGATTTATATTCTTTTAGCCTAAGAATAACTTATATGGATTTCTTATTTTAAAATAATGTTGAGACCAGTATCACCTGACCATCACATGACTGGCCTCGCCTAATTGGCTAGGCACCCACAATACCTGTATTTAATTCGCAACCCACTTCATAATATCAATACAATAATGACAATTGACACCAATTGGGAATGATACCCTTACTGACTTTCGCTGAGACCTGCGTATTCAACAAATAATAATATAAAGATATAACGATAAAGGAAAGTTACAAGGATTCTCGGTTATTTAAATGGCAGGGTGTAATCCTTGTCTACTCACTTAAATGTCTAAATAGGAGTTTATGCCTAATTTTGCCTGATATCTGTCTGAAAAAGGGTCCCCATTAAGCGTTACCCGAGCGAGACGATCTTGTGGAAATAGGTACGGCGTCGCATACTACACTACGCTCTAGGCGTGCAGTTATCTGGCAAACTCAAGGTCAGAGAGACAATACTCATTCAATTAGCGGCTGGCAGTCTTGATACACCAGCTATTCAGTACGATAGACTCGTGGGAGCTGGAATTCCGAAATATCCAAACAAACGAATTCATGCGCTGCAGCGCTGAACCCAACCAAACCCAAAACCGGAGGCGCAGGTAACGGTATCTTTCAAAGATGATATCGTATTGCCCTCGAATTATGCGCGAATCGTCCTGAGCCGCTTCCCATCCCGCAGCAGGTCATTGGCCGCGTTGAAAAACCAAACTGACTAAGGTGCCATAGAAATGATGCCATTTGTCAGCGTATGTGGACCCATGGACGCCCCAAACCCACAGTCAGCATGAAATCGAGGTGGCTCATCCGAGCAGATGTCTCAGAACTAGATCTACACCATCATCATGAACCTGTCTCAACCGATTATCGAATTCATCCACGAATTAAAAATGTATAACATTTTTACCTTATTGAGCTATGCTGTAGCAGCAGAGTTGTTTCGGCGATGCTGCCTCATTATCCTTAGTGCTTTCACTGGCCCTTTGTCGAAAATCCCAGGACCTGTGATCAGCAAATTTACCTCGTGGCCGTGGATCATTCAATGTATCAAGGGAAATCAAATGAATCTTGGGCCTACCTTATTCAAGAAATATGGAGACATCGTCCGAGTTGGTTAGAAGAAGAAGTCACTACCAAAAATGGCTCCCTGTTAACGGTTTCCGTAGGGCCAGCGGATATTATATTCGCGGACAAGGCTAGCATCCAGAAGATTCTTATCGATGAGGATTTTAGAAAGTCTCTTGATTATGAGGCTGTTCGAGAAGATCCACATATTACAAGTCTCATTACAGAGACAGATAAAGTGAAATATAAGCAAAAGGTTTACAGGTCTCCTGATTAAACAAACTTGAACTGATTGAAATCAGAGGCGTCTCTTATCCCCTGGATTCTCAATAAGCTATTTAAATGGTTTAGAGCCACTAATGCAGGATTGCCTCCAAGTTTTCACTACGGTTCTTCAGGCCAAATGTGGTGAGGAAAACGGATTCGCGGTTGTGGATATAAATAGAATGCTTGGCAACCTGACATCTGTAAGTTAACCTGCATTTACAAATTATTCCTGCTGAATAAATAGGATGTTATGAGCGCAGCTTCATTCGGTGGATCGTTTAACCTAGTGAAGTCTGATGATATCAAGCAAAAGAGAATCTTCAACTCATACCTGAAACGGCTTGCTATCGATGCACAATTCCCGTTCATCAAATATTTGCCAGGAGTGACACCAGCAAGTTCTTTGCTAACCGATTTGATCAATGGTATTGTTTCTAAGCGCCGGGGGGAGATGGAGAAGGGCATTAGGAAAAATGATCTTCTTCAGATCTTTGTTGATACGAATAATGCCGACTCGCTGTCATTTACAGATAAGCATATCCGAGATGAGATGATTTTATTCATGTCAGTCTATAATCTCAAATATTATCGAAATCTAATAGCTGGACAGGATTGCAGGGAGCGATACTACGAGTCTTACCGCCACATTTACTCTCTCTCTACTTCTAAATAATCAGGCCAAGCTGAAAGAGTTAACCTCTGAAATTCATGCTACATTCCCATCCCTCGATGACACCATAACCTTCGCTAAGACTCAAGACTTGCCATACTTGAATGCAGTCATTAATGAGAGCATGAGGGTCATGCCAATTGTAACTGCGGGTTGGTGGGTTACCTCATGTCGGGATTTTCGCTGACTTCCAAAAGGCATTGTGAGGCTTACTCAGGAGCCAACATTTTTGTGCGGTTATGAAGTACCAAAACAAGTAAGTAGGTTTACGTTTCTGAAAGACGAGCTAATAAATAGACCACGGTATCAGCATGGATATCAGAAATGCAACGCGACCCTAGAATCTGGCCCGATCCTGAAGCCTTTATCCCCGAAAGATGGCTCGGCGATTATAAAGGCGTTGCAGTAGACCGGAAAGCATTCATGCCATTCTCGGCTGGAACGAGGAATTGCATTGGACAGCAGTACGTTCTCAAATTAAGTAACTGAGAAGATTTTAATCATTTTAGATTTGCGCTAAAAGAACTGCGACTTATTCTTACCACGTTGTTACTTCGGTATGAATTGAGTATTATTCCAGGACAGTCTAACGAGTTGAGGGTTCATACTGTTCCCTGGTATAAACAAGGATTCTACAAAGTTGGTGTCAAACTTAGGAATTGATTTTTCAGGGCTTTGGTACATGAATATCTATTTGTATTGTAATCAATTCATCGCTGAGTTTTCCTCGTCCTTTGATATCAAGAATCACAGATACAAGTTTTGTGTACAATGATGGATAGGGTGTACATGAGATTCAAGTTCAATTAAAATTTCATTAAATACATTTGTCAATGACTATCTTCTACATTAGTTAAGAATATCAAATTTTATCATAGGCCTTGAGTTTTTATTGATATTTTTTAATAACTTCACTAAGCTACTGTTATTTTAAATATGATTTTAGAGGGGCTAGCATCAGGCAAACCCGGTCCTCTGTGAGATTTATTAAAATATGAAAGATCACGACGCTGTAACTGAAATTGACATCCCGCTCCCCACCGATAATTGTTCCGGGCGGTGATCGTGCATAAGGTTATGCTCACTACCCTGTATTTTCGCCTACTTAGATGAGAATTGATTATTGCCCCATTCATTGCTCTAGATTCTGAATACACGAGGATATTCCTGTTCCAGGCTTACTGGATAAGGCTAAAATTTCCGACAATTCCATCGCGAGAGCACGTATTACAAGGTCTCGCCCCACTTATTCCCAACTTAACTGGGCATCGATTAATACTATTGTTGAACATAAATGCTGTTTAATGAGCTGCACAACGTATTCATGCATAGCAATGAGGGGAAATGTTACATGGCGTGATTTTTAGCCGGGCGTCGCCGTGGGAGTCGAAGCTATATCAGGTACTGCGAATTCCCCACTGCTTCCGCGACTGGACTAATGGAACCTGCGCATCTTTGTCGCCTCCATGAATGAAAGTTTTGCATAAATTTGCAATATCTTCTCTTAATTACAGAAATTTGGTTGTTTTTGTAGTGATTCTGGAAGTAACAATCGGAGTGGAGATCGAGAAGCGAGATTTTGATGTCTTCCAATATGTTGATGCCCTAATTGGGACCTCAGATGGGGGTACAGAGAACGAACTACGCAGTAATCTTTTGGTGGCTGACAAGACATGCAGGTCACGTTTTGCTGGTGCAACTCTTCCATTTGGTAAATCGAGTACTTGCATAGGTTAGGCTAATGCTAACCAAAATCAAGGCATGGCAAAAGCTGTAGCCGATGTTAATGACCCAAATGAAAACCCAGGAGGTTTTGCATCTGGGCCCAGCCTTGTAACTGGTTTCTCACACATACATGATTCTGGAACTGGAGGTGTCAGTGTGAATCTCAATTTGGTGAAGGCCCATGCTGAGCCTTTCTAGAGAGCATCACTAGGGAACTTTCCAATATTTCCCCAGGCAGGATGCTCTGAAGATATTATTGACAATTGCTACTAGACCCAAACTGATCGAGCATCAGAAAGAAAAAATGAAACTGTCGAAGCTAGCCCAGGCTATTTCGCGATTGGCTTGAATACGTCAATCCATACAGAAATGACACTCACAAATCATACTGCTTTGTACAAGACATTCCCAACAAATTCCACCAATCCAGGCCCAAGCCAAAAACCTTTACCTTACAGTCCCCTTATCTTAGTAGATCTTATAGATTTACCACAGTCTCGCGTCAATGCCAGTATCCAAGTTTACCCAGACTCTGGCAGAATCATTGGTAACGGAACTTTTGTACCTTCTTTTGGAAGAGGATATTATGATCTTCACTTCTGTGCAGATTTTTCTGGAGCCTCCATTAGCAATACCGGCGTGTTCGTGAACAACCGTGCTGGGACAGAACCGAAGAATCTCACCATTTTTGATTATGCAATTACCCCACTCTCACCAGGTGGCGCCTGGTCCCAATTCTACCCACCTGAGAATAATCAGATCCTAGTACGAGTTGGTATGTCTTTTATCAGCGCTGCTAAGACCTGCCAAAATGCGGAATTAGAGATACCAAATTTTGGATTTGACGAGGCCTTGAGTGCCGTCGAACAATCTTGGAGGGATAAACTTTCTGTTATCCAAGTTGATGCTACTGGTGTGAATGATGAGATAAAGACAATATTTTGGTCGGGAGTGTACCGAGCTTTAATTTCACCGCAAGACTATATCGGAGAAAACCCATATGGGAGAGCACTGGGCCATATTATGATTCATATTATTGTATTTGGGATTCTTTCCGAAGCGTCCATCCGCTAATCACCTTGCTTGGTCCTAATAGCCAGTCGAGAATGATAAGAAGTTTGATTGATATCTATAGACATGAAGGTATCAATGCTTGGTAAAGTGTAGTACTTTGACTGATGTAATTTGGGGTGGCTTCCTGATTGTCGAATGTCCCTCGGAAAAGGGTTTACTCAGGGTGGATCGAATGCTGATGTTGTTCTCGTGGATGTTGTTCTCGTTGATTCATATTTAAAGAATATTACAGACGGAATCGATTGGGATATAGGAGATGAAGCCATAGTTACTGATGCTGAAGGTTAATATATTCTTAGTCTTATTCTTGATTTGACTAGCTAACGGATGGCTATAGTTCAGCCACCAAATTGGTCATTCGAAGGACGTCGCGGTCTCACTAGCTGGAAGGAATTGGGATATATCCCAACTGATGACTTTGATTTCATGGGAGGAGGACCATTCACGCGGTCGATCTCTAGGACCGTAGAGTATGCATATAATGACTTTTGTATTGCTCAAATGGCCAAAGAACTCGGACACATGGCAGACGCAGAGAAATACCTATCCAGGTCTAACAATTGGAAAAATATGTACAAGGCAGATCAGACTTCCTATGTCACTGACAGTACCGGTCACATCAATGAGACTGTTAACACTGGATTTGTTGGATTTTTACAGCCCCGCTATCTCAACGGCACCTTTGGGTTTCAAGATCCAGCCCTCTGCTCCCCCCTCTATAATTCTATGTCCTGTTACCTTGTTGCTACTAGCCACGAGACTTATGAAGCTAGCGTATAGCTCTATACTTTCTTTGTACCACAGGATATGAGTACCTTAGTAGTAACTCTTGGTGGCCTCGAAGCGTTTGTGGAGCGGCTTTTGTATCTCCATACGTCTAATCTCTTCTATCGGCGACGAACAGGCTTTTCTTGCGGTCTACCAATTTCACTTCGGCGGAAGGTGGAATCTTGGAGTTGACGCTGGGCAAGAATGAAAGCAATTGGGGAACAGCCGAAGCTGATTTACCACCAAGTTCGTCGACCCATTAGTGAGAATAAGATGTTTTTGGTAGTACAGAGAGAGCCTTGATGTCACAGATATATTGGTAAGAATAGAAGAATGAGCAGATTAGAGGGAATATACTATCTTATGTATCTCGGTAAGCCTTTCCCTCTTTGGCAGCCATAATATGAGATGGATAATGACTAAGCAAGTTCATACGGAAGTGTTTTGAGGGGGAAAGTCTCAATTTAGCAGTCAGGTTCGACTGTTCTAACAACTTGTTCTATATACAATAGTTTTTCTGTTCCTTTTATATCTCTATAGAAGACTTGTTCCGTGTGGTGTTTCCTTTGGCTTCGTACGGCCTAGCTTAGCTTCTCTTGATAGGTGTATTATCCCCATTTTGGTCCCAATCTTATACTTGAGATTAGATCACATGACGGGTCACGTGATCTCCAACTCATACATAATAATACCAAAAAACATAAACTACAATTGCTTGCATCTCTATAGCTAGCTTAGTAAACGACTCTCTTGATGATTTTCTTTAAACTAGAAGTACAAAAGTAAATAAATCTCAGCGCGTTTCTACTGTATTGAAGAAGACCGAATACTATGGAATCTGGGAGTTTGGCACACGTTCGATTATAAATTATCTGCTGATGTGACTTGACGAACTTCAGATGTTTTCTTATAAATTGTCGCTCCTCGGACAGATACCTATGGCCGACTTGAAGCGGCTTCAAGGTCCTCAGACAAGTAAGGATTTATTTCCTGAGTGCGTATCTAATTGTTGGTACCATAATGTATATGGCACGTGATTAGAACGCTAGTCCCGATTAGGCAAGGAAGGGGATATAACCTTAGAGGTTCTATCCTTCCTTCCTTCTAACCAATCAATCGCCATCCTACATACCCGTACCCCACTCACAAGTGGTGTACCACATGTGGAGGTGAACCCACACTGATACAGCCCAAGGCAAACCTGTTTCGAAGAAATTCAGCCCCAGCTTTGGATATCTGACAGTCCAGCTGATCGAAGCTGGGAAGTAATTCTGCACATCGTTGATCGATCATTATCATGCTTCAGGACGGCAATGGCAACGTGGCTAGAATATTTAAGCATAAAAAGGAGTCATCGCAACATCAATAGGTGAGAAGGGAAGACGATTTAAACGAGTTACCCAGAACGATACTTGTAATAGTAGGCGACGACAAAAATTGAGATAGAATGAGGGGGCGCTCGACAGCAGCAAGCTTCCCGCCAACGCGGGCATTAGAATTCGATTTTATGTTCCAGTCGAATATTTGTCTGCTCTGCTTGAATGAATCTCGCCTAAAAGGAGAGTAGTCACATGTCGCACTGCTGGTTTCTGTTCGCTTGTATACTTCATTGTGCAGCCACAGTAAGAGAAAGCGTACGATTTTATTCCTATTCTTTCCTAATTATAATATTTCTGTACCCAGCTGATATTCTCTACAATATGAACACTGCAGCAAACATACCCACTATTCCTGCCACGGATAAGCTAACACGAACGGTATGCGCCCCAGACTTCGAAGAAGTGCTAGGTGTTGCTGATCCTGTACTTGTTCCCGATGAGCCTGTTGTAATTATCAATCAGTATAAATTCAATTTTCTCAATCTCTCCTATAGATTCAAATAGATAGAAACCAAATTCTCAGAGAGCTAAGATACTAACCTTTACTTGCTGTATCTGTGCCGGTTCCGCTTCCTGCTCCTGACGCCCCGGCACCTGTAGCGGCTGGTGTGGATGTAGCAACAGGAGCAGTAGCCTGAACAAGACAAGCCTTCTGGCAATTCTCATATGCGAGATTGTCGGACGCGGTACCATTGCCTTGAGGACAGGCATCGATGCAATCAATGGTTGCGTTTTGTTGGGCGTATGCTCCTGTATTAGGTTGGATACATTTTGCGCGGCAGTTGACATCTGTTGCGGAGCCTGTTACAACGTTAGTCTCATGTAGAGCGAAGGAGAGCACGGGAGAGGAAGAACAGAACGACGAGAGAAGACCTACAAGCTGCGAGGCAAGACACCTCAGAAGACTGCGCCGGGGTCAAACTATATGTTGTAGTCGGGATTGTAACAGCACCTGAGGTCGTATTCTGTGCAGTGGCTGACATAACCAGCATAGCTGTGGAGAAAACAAGTGTGATGAAACGCATGGCGATGGTTTGAATAAGATGAGTGTTCAAGTTTTTATAATTAACTAATTTGACTTATATGTGAATGATGGTAGCGACAGTGAGGCTGTAGTTGCAAAGGCGAGAAAGGGACTTCGCGCACGAAGAACAGGGCAATGCCGACGTTTATATTCTACATCGCGTTCCATGCATGTTTACTTCTTTTAGGCGTACGAACACACAGATCACTTAGGTAACACTGCATAACCTAATTTATTTTAATCAGGAAATGGTGGAGATTTTGCTTCTATACGAACCAATTGAAATTCGGGTTCTCCTGAGAATGCCGCCGATCTACTATGAAAATATAGAGCACGGGTTGTTTTAATTTCGGAAAAGGCCGCCAGGGGCGAATTAGCCCCCCGCAAACATCATACACCATTCCTTTCAATTGTCCGCTACAGCAATGTGAATGTGTGGGGTTAGCTTTCAGCCACCTGGATAATTCCGTGCCACTCGAGTTCTAGCCAGTTGCGTAATACCCTGTCATTCCCTAAATCCCTGCTCCTTCCGCCTTTACTATGTTCATGCGCAAGAAATGATCTGTATTTAGTAGTAAAGTCAGGTGTTATTACACAGAAACGGTTGCATAATACAAAATTTTCCCTAATAATTTTTACCATTTCAGCTGCTCCTCTCTTCATATTCAATCCTGGCTTTAAATCTTCAATGCCTTAAGAGGTACAAATGTCTAGGATGCTACCTTGAAATATTTTATAGAAAGCCATTCCTTATCATTCCCACACAATACAACTTTGGAGAGAAAGTTAAGCATATTGTCGCGCAAAAAGCGACGCCGCTAAATACAACTTTGTAACTCAATATATAAATATATCGCGACATATATTTAACATAATGTTCCGTTAATAAAGTCGGATGATAATTTACGGTTATTTATATTCTAGGTCAAAGTGGCTAGCCATCTCAAACAAACTCAGGATCTGTATCCTTTGAGCACGTGGCTTCCTTTCAAATAAATATAGCCTTGAGACAATTCGGAAGAAATCTCAGGCTTACCTGTTGCAATGCGTGTGGTAAACACCTGATGACTACGTCTTCTCTGCATCCTACTCTTTACAATTCCGAAACTGCCGTCCCTCTACTGCTGCGGTAACAGAGCTGATGACAACCCCGTGTCGGTTTTCTGCCTGATTATTCCCCACCAGGACTCCCAAAACTTCATTGCTCTTTCCATCTAAGCGCGTCTCTGCAGCTAAAATTTTGCTCCACAATGCAGCTTTCGACGCAGCATACACAACGAGATACGGCATTTCTATATTTGCTGTTATAGACCGGATATTGAGTAAAAGACTTGCTTGATTCTTCTGCAATATTGCAATTAAAACTTTATATTATGAATATATTACTATTTTTCAGCCCCTAAATCTAACTAGCATTGGAGATAAGATATCCTTATATTTTATAAGAGACAAAAATAGTAACTAAGCTAAGAAGAATCTATTTCTATTAAAAAATAGCTTAGATAGTCTAGATAGGCGTTTGTAAATAATTATAGAATAATTAATACTAAAATGCAATTTGTGTATACCGATAAGGACAATCAGTCGCAGCCATCAGTTTATTTTATAATGTTATATAGTACGATAAAGCTATAGTTAAGAACTAGTTACAGGGCAGCGCGGGTAAAATTTCAAGCGCGGGAGACTTACGGCTGGAGGTAAACATCCCGGCATTGTGCACATCCTTACGTCGACTATGTGCTTAGTACGAGGTGATTGTTTTCTGACCTATTTCTTCATTTTACAACCCTGTTTAATATATTATAGCTATGTAGTAAGCAGAGACGGCAGTTTTTGCTGCGCTTGGGCTAAGACCGCGTTCAAATCAGCGGTTGGATCTCTTTTCAGTTTCGTAGAAGCTCCATTGTCCTGCCCCTTAAGTTCAAAGTCGATCAGCAAGCCGTGCAGGGTAGTGGCATTGTACGACGGCGCGGGCGTAGCCTGTAGATATTCTATAAAGATCTGCCATCGCGGTGCGTAGTAAGTCGAGACCAGGCCACTCCAATCATTTGATGCATAGTCGCTGATCTGGCCGCTGGGACCCCAGAGCGTGATCTAGTTTCGAGCATCTTATTCTTAAAAGGCGGCGTTGCCAGCGTTACCCTCAGCTCTGGCTGTAGCTCGGTCAATCCATGCGGCAAGCTGGAAGTTTTCATTGGTACTGAGAACAAGATCGAGAATGCTCAGAAGGCAAGCAGGTTGTTGCCCGCAGAATCGATGGAGTGAGCGGATGTGGAGGCTGAGGAATAGACATTTACCAAATCTATATAAAAGGCAATAAACTTGTTAGCAATGACTTGGCGCGTGATGTCCACTAGATCGTATTCATATGCCGAATTCTCCCACAAGAGAATATTTTTGCGCGGTAGTATCGTAGAACAACTGCCACGCCTGGACAAGAACGGCCGTATCGTAGTTGACCATTGTAGGATGATGGCCCGTCCGATTTGTCAGGCGAGAGATGCTTGGCTTGAGGCCAAAGATAGACTTGGTCACCGCTTATGACGTGAGATCTGTGTTGTTATAGACAGTGGTCCGCATTGTCTCTCAAGCACTGTACGGACCCTGCGGTATTGTATTACTGCCCGAATATCGAGTCGTAACCCAATTCTGAAAGTATTTCTCTGTATCGATCGGAGTAGATGACCATGCCTGGTCGAGTAGCAGGTCGTACACGATCTGGTTTTCTTGCTCCTGCCCTTCCATTGTTAGGCCCAGGCCCATGAGCGAGCTGGAACCAGCCAGCGCCTCGACCGAATTAATCATGATATTCAGAATTTGCACGTAGAGACCCATATTGCCCCCATAGCCGTGGAGCTGACACCAAATCCATGGTTTGCCATAGTATGAACTGGTGCGTTGCCATTGAGGTTGTGAGTCGGAAAACAGGTCTAGGACTATCATATCAGAATCAACTTCTATTCCAGCAAACCAGGCCTCGATCAAACTATCGGTCCAAAATCCGGAATTGAAGAAGAAGAAGAGCCAGCCCTGCATCATCCAGATCGCATCCGGACCGGCTGCTTTGAGACTTTGCCATGTGCTGTAAGAGATATTGCGCAGGAATTCAGGATCGCTAGAAGATGGGTTGTTTTCGTTGTACTGATCAAGAGTATATATATGGCTAACATTACCATACGCCGCGTGTTGCTTGGCCACAAAGCTCTTCTGCAGAAGGATGAAATTCGGATCGGTGGGCTCCAAGAAGCTATCATCAGTATACTCGGCGTGGAAGCCCTCCCACGATATCCGGTCACCACGCTTGCATTAGGTAGAACTCGCGATATTGCGCTGGGTACAAAACCTGTAAATGATGGGAGCACTGGGGTCATTCCCAGCTCTACCATGCGCGCCACAATCTGCTGGTTCATCGGGAATGGTGCATCAATCCATGACTGGGGCAGGTCGCCGCCCAACGAGCCTTGGATATTTTCAAAATGGTTCCATCCTTGCAAGGCTGGACCGCTCACGAACGTCGAGATCTCCGTGTCGGTTAGGCCAATATCTTGAAGCACCTCGACAATAAACTTCTCCGCACCAACCCAGGCTAGAGGCAGATCGATTCCATGCAGCGCCATTCAGTCGAGCTGCAGTTCCCAGTCCTCCCATGACCAGAAAGAGCAGGTATATGAGAACGTGACTGGCGGAGCGGGTTAGAATGCCAACAGACAAAACGGGTATGAAGGAGAATTGGAAATAAACTAGCGTGGTAACCCACCGGTATTGAAGTGTTATCTCCATGGCACGATACTGGCTCCTTGGATCGGCTCCTTAAGACTAGGAAGGGGGGTTGGTGCAACATTCAGCCTGCTGCCAAGGTACCAGTATATATCGACATGGGCGACATCAGTCAGATACCGACGGAGGCTGCCATGTGAATTAGCTGAATTCCGTGACCATCGCTTCTTGGAATGATAATAAGACTTAACAGTGCGATCGTGGCTTACCCAGATGAAAGAGCCCTAATAGTAGTTCCTTGGATGAGAATCTTTCCCTCTGGTTTCGACGAAACCACATACTGGTCGTATCCAGTTGTATTGTCAATGGAGCTAACAAGTGAGAGCTCAAAACTATCGTCATGGGCAGGCATCCGTCGCTGAAGGAGGCTATAGATCCCCTGTGTCGACTGGGTGAGACCAGTCCCAGCGAGCACGGCCAAATGTAATACCTTATTCCACAACATTGTTACTAGATGGCATTCCCAGCCTAGAATTTTGGAGGATGAAGTGACTTGTATTTATACCTCTGTGCGATCGCAAGCACACTGGAGCCAGAGTCTCGTCTAGAGATGCCTTTTGAGCAAGAAGCGCTTACCGTCGTAGAATCCACCCTGGGCAAAGGAAAACATGCCCCAGAAGGCGATTCCATATGGATGTATGGAATGGTTACCTTTTGTTGATCTTCGGGGTACGTAAACGCAAGACCTTGCGTCAGATACCGAAGACCTACTTTTGTACCATCAAACGCCGTAGAATCAAGACTCGACGCTGTAGCCTTCGAACGCGATACATAACTCTTCATCGACGAATTTGAAAGCTCTTCGAAGTTTAACATGGCTCAAGTATTCAATAAGTATAGATCGGAGAGTATTACCTTCTCGAAACGATCTAAAGAACAAAGTACCTCAGATCTACATTCTAATCCGAGCGCCATCGTTTTTTACCAATGAACAGGAGGGACTTCTAGTAGCTCAAATTAAAAATCTAATTCTACGCGATATCAATTGTCACGGACTTAGCCACTGTGTGACTTATATACGATAGACCAATTAGGGCTGTAGGTAGATTGTGCTAATTACAAGAATATAAAACTAGAGGAAGAGAGGAAGGAAGGAGAGAGTCTTCCCGCCACCAAAGGATGCACTACCGCTTAGTATAACGTAACGTTTTGAAACGTAGAGTCAGGAAATACTAGAAAATATTATATTAATCAAGTTACATTTTTGCTGATTTTTATAAATCTGTATAAACTCATCGAAATCTCATGATAAAGATACCTGAGCAAATATCCGGGTCTGGCGACATGCTGCACCCATTGGATCTGATTACAAATTTGCCGACTACGGCGAGGAGCAAGGTGGCATGAGGCTTGGTGAAGAGGTATTGCCCGGGAGGGTTGGTGCAAAGGTGCGATGGACTTAGGAGGTTGGTTTTGTATAACACCATTAGATAGAAGACAATATGTTTAGTTAATATAAAAATAGATTTTATAGTCATGACAGAAGTATAAGTTATTAGAAGCTCTGAAATCCATTTATAAATTTTTCTCCCGAGAAAAGTAACCCATTATAGGCCATGCAGAGGCGCACGGCACCAATACAGATATACAAGACCAATAGAACCAGGATCTCAAACTTAGGCAAAATCCCTGATGCTCTTGAGATACAGTTAAACGATCTTTCTTTTTTCGATCGGCCCTCCGATATCGGACGGACATAGTGACGTTATACATTTCTTTCACTTATAATAGGGCTATGTGCGACTCTAGCATTTTCGATTCGAATATCTCATCCCCTTCTATAATAGCATCTGTAACACATCGAATATAGCTTATACTTATCAATATCTATATGTACAGTTTTCACTCTATTCACAATGAATCGCAAATCCGAAGCCGCAACCTACACACACGGGCACCATGCCTCGGTTCTCCGCTCCCACAGTTGGCGCACAGCTCTTAATTCTGCTGCCTACCTCCTTCCACACCTGGAACCTGGCATGACCATCCTGGATATAGGCTGTGGCCCCGGGACCATCACCGTCGACCTCGCTAGCTACGTACCCGAAGGCCACATAACTGGTCTGGAGCGGGCTGGGGACGTCCTAACTCAAGCACGGGCATTAGCGAAAACCAAGAAAGTGACGAATATCAATTTCATCGAGGGTGATGCTAATGCTCTTGATTATGCAGACGAAAGTTTTGATGTTGTGATATGCCATCAAGTCTTACAACATGTCCAGGATCCCGTTGGCATTATGAAGGAGATGAGGCGTGTGGCTAGGGTTGGGGGAATCGTAGCTGCGAGAGAGTCGGATTATGAGTCCTTTGTTTGGTATCCCGATGTGGAAGAAATGGCGGAATGGCGGTCACTGTATTTGAAAGTCGCGAAGTCGAATGGAGGCGAGCCGAATGCCGGGCGTATGGTTCACGCCTGGGCTAGGAAAGCTGGGTTTCAAGTTGATAGTATCAAGAGCAGTTCTAGTACTTGGTGTTATAGCACTAGTGAGGAGATAGCGTGGTGGAGTGGACTATGGGCTGAGAGAACAGTAGCTTCCTCATTTGCAAGGACTGCTATCGATGGTAAACTTACGACTAGTGCTGACCTCGAGGAGACTGCAGAGGCCTGGCGAAAGTGGGGAAAGCAAGAAGACGCGTGGTTTTCTGTATTGCACGGAGAAATTATATGTCGTAAATAAAAGTATAATATCTAACTCGTTTGTCTGACTTCTAAATCAAAGATCTATTATATAGCTTTATCTATGGTATTTCTCTTAGACGAGTGAAAGCGTAGATCAGATATTTAAGTGTGGGTTGCTAGAAGAATATTTCTATCTAGAAAGTTGAATATGAGTCCCTCTTTCCTATAATTGTCCCGAGAGCAGTTCAAGCTAATTAGAAAGTTATCTAAAAACTCCGTTTTAAGTTACGGTTAAAAGAATCATAAAAAATAAAACGTTTATAGGTATGTCGCGGAGAGTTTATATATTGAGTTACAAAGTCGTTCAGAACTCCAACCGAGGAAGAGATACGATTGTAAGGCACTACTCATTCCAAAAACGTGGCTACGATTCCGTGGATGCCAGATTCATGACTCAGCTACCGCCACTGCTGCCAAGCAAGTATTTAGAGGCATAAAATGGTGTATGCTTCTTATCTGTTCGAAGGTTATGACTTGAATTATAAACTCTAATTAATATGTCCCCGTAGTGTTACTTGAATTAATAATAGTACTATTTAGTTATAATGAATTACACTACATATTAGCGGGTGGCCTGATTGGAGAATGGACTGGGCCAGATATATCAACTGTAGCTGTCTGAAATTTGTGATATATAATGTGAATGTGAATATAAATGAGGATAAATATAAGCATAAAAATGATTTTTCAGAGGTATTTGCAAAGTTATGCGGGTCAATACTTGCCTCAACGCTTCTTCTGGCTGGCACAAGAACTGCTTGGAGATACAAAGAAAGAAATAGTATGAATAAAGCTTTATAGTTCCATTAAAAAAGTCAAAGGAGAGTCACAGCTTGATAATAACTGCGTTACCACCGAGATTTGATAATACCTTGTCGTTATTAATATTTCCAAAGCAGGAGAAGAAGGAGAAATGTGAAAGTTGGCAGCTTGCTTGAACCGGACTAATACCTAGTAAGATCTCTTAAGAAAGATTTAGTGGCTTGTCTTATTTTCAGTTGGCTGTCGCGGACGATCTCAAGTATACGCAGACCAGTTCAATTTAGATCGCCCTCTCCTCCCTGAGTTGGCTCCAAAGAGGATCAAGATCCTTCTTCATCTTGTCTGGTAGAAATGGCATATCCTCAAGCTCCTTCCAAAGGCCTTGAAGATCCTGCTTCTCCTTGTTGGTATTTCCCTGCTTGTACGTCAAGATATAAATATCGAGGGTGCGCTTGAGAATTCTCTCCTCGAGTGTAAGCACAGAAATCGATCGCTCAAGTCTTCCGAGGTCGTCCTCTGCGTCTTCGTCCTGATCTCCACGTCGTATTTCTCCTTTAAGTCTGTCCTTGCTGGCAACTTCCCCATCTAGAGTTTTCTTCTTCTTGTTGTAGGTTGCCTGCAGATTTGCTCTTTGTTCGTCTGACTCATGGTTAGTGAATGTGAAATAATGGGAATAAATAGCAACCACATACCCCTATACTTTATATTATATCCCTGTAGGTCGGCCATTGTGTTGAACGGAATTGCGGATATGAACTCTGGCTTCTGCTTCTGCTTAATTAGCTGGTAATCTCGATATACGTTGGACACGTATGGCTTGCAGCTTGCCACTAACATATACGTAAGGTAAACAGATCTGGATTTACTTTGGCATGTGGCTTGTTGTGTTCGGCTTTATTCTGCCTTGTGATGAGAAGTATTTGTTACTGAAAAGTGGAGATTTCTATCATTTTATATGACAAGGCTCTGCAGCGTCCGCTCAATAACAATCCAACACCGAGCCTCGAAGGCCTCGTATCTCTCCGAAGACAAGTTCAGATCGAGAACTCTTCTCTGACCACCCTTTCCTCAGAAAATCAAACACACGTCTGATTTTTTATTCTCGGGGTTGCACCAATATTTGAAGTCAAGGATCTCCTGCTTACATTCATGATTGTACTTGCCGCTTTCAGCCTATTTAAGACGATGGCGCTTGCTGTCTTTGCTCTTTTTAAGTATATTTGAAAGTCATATTGAATATGCCAGCGATTGTAGCGAGCAGGTTCGATCTCGGTGAGAAAATACGGCTTAGAAAAACTCAGCTGGAGTGGGATGGAGGGGCGGGTTTTCTCCTAAGCCTGCAAGAACCAACCAACCACGCTCACCTCCATTCAGGTGCGGGTGGAAACCAGAAGTTGAAGTGAAACATCTCGAGTGATTCAATTGAATGATTATGGTCATGCTGGACACCCATTATGAAGAGAACGTTCTCAATGCCACGGGTCGTAGTTTGGGGCACAAGCTCCTAATCTCTAGTCGTGCTCTGCCAGTTTGATCGGAAGAAGTACAGCCTGACCTCGCACCCTCCAGATAACCTTCCAGTTCCCTTGTCTTTCCTTGTTCAAATTAAGCACTTGGCGGCATTGTCAATTGTTGCCATTTTTAGTAGCAAGCTCAGCCAGGCTCAGTGGTAAAGTTGATCGGGGCTTTGTCATCAGCGCAGCCTGAAGGTCCGAAGATCCCCGCCCACGGGCATCTTTCTGTATGATTGCTCGAGAGCACAAATGTGTAAGGAATCTGCGAGCTCCATCAAACCGAGGCATGATATAAGAGTCTTCTGTCAAGCCTTTCGCATTCTATCTCAACATCAATAAGAAGAGAAGTCTTGCCGAGGCAAACTATTCCAACATATAAATGATGTATGACTTAGCCATTGAGAAGAAGAACGGTTTGATAAGCAGCCAAAGTTTAGGAATTGAATCTGTCTTCCTCCCTTTGTTTAGGGTTGTTGCTTTCGTGCCGAGAAGTTGGTCTCTTCTTGATCGGCGTCGGTGTTGCATTTCCGACGAAAAATATCTAGGAAGATTTAGGCGCAGTGGTCATCGCCGTATAATATACTTCTCGGACATGCATTCTCATAGAAGGCATCCAATCATCGAAGATTTGGACGGCGATTCGCGTTCTCAGCTCAGAGCCTCTGGGCTCTTCATTTTGGATTCAATGCATAAGAGGTACAGCTAGTCAGTTGCCCATATGGGTCGTGAGGCAACAGCTCCCTGCTACGCTGCCAGCTCGGATTGGTATGGTTGAATGCACTGCCAGCGCATCGACATCCACACATCTCGGGAGCTCTTTTCTGAACCCATCGCGCTCGACTGCCGAATCTTACTTGATGAGGGATGATAAGAAAACGAGCAATCATCAGTGCCGGTAGCCTAAGAATTCAGGTCGATATTTGGAGGTGATGGGATCTTCACCGCTAGGTCTAATTTCCATTCCTCGGTGAGCTTACGAACTCGGTGTCATAGTCACCCTATTATTGGATCCTCCGGATCGGACTTTCTTACAGCTCAGTGCAGCCTTATAATTAAGAACATCGGAGCATACCGAGTAACAGTCTATAGTATACCACCCACACCATATGTGCCTTGTGGTGAACATGCTACTATCAGTTTCCTTTTACTTGTCAACTGTCTGTACGAGAGTTCCACAGGCTGTATGGCTGGAGAATGCACTGCGATTTGAGTATATTGATTTTAACAGAGCCAAAATTATATTCTTCGTTATTGTCTCTCTTGTATTTACCGAAACCTTGCGAGTCTCGAAACGTTCCCCAAGATTACTGACTTGGGATATGGCTCGAGCAACCTTGGAAAGTGTGGAAGCTTCACACAAGAGAAAAATCTTCTGACATGTTAGTTGAGGCTGCATATATAGACAGCTGCATGCTTATCAGCTGTCATGTAACAATTTGCGAATAGGAAGGCCTGCGTAACGCAATAGGCTAAGAATTCTCTCAGATTCACAGCTACTTGCTGCAGTTGGTCGCCGATTTCTCACACTTGCTGTATATATGTATCTGCGGGGTATCTTTGCCAATGAATATATGCAACAGTTTCCGCTGTTCGCACCGATAGGTAACACTGCATTTGGGGTAATATGACCGGCCAGGCTCTGGCATTGAGCGTTCTGAAATCCCCCAACATCCTGCAAAAGATTGAAGATGTGACGAGGTTGAAATATACTATTCGAATGTTTCTCCAGCCCTTGAACATCAGACTTTGAAATTAAGTCGCACAGTTAGCCATATCACAGAGAGTCCTTTTCAGTACGAATAATGTCAACTTATTCGGATAGCCTCAGACCATTGACGCATGGATCGATTGCACCGTCAAGCCCTTCGATATCGGAGTCCGGCGAGACCGCTGTTGACTCAAACGAGCAGTCTTCATTCAGAAAATGTTCAGTTTACGAAGAGTGCAAGTTAAATCCTAACTCTAGCGGTGTGGCGGAAACCCCCGAGAGACCATGCCACGGCTGGCCTGAGCTCGCCGATCACATTGTCCAAAATCCTAGTTTCGAGTCTTTTCAGTCATTCCGGGACCTCAATGTGAAAAGTTTACTCTATTTTCAGGCAGAGCTTTGTAGCTTAAGGAAGCAGCTACATGAGCTGGAGTGGAGAGACCACCGCTCTGGGACATTTTTGCACGCAGAAGACCTATGCGCAAATGTCGAATTCTTAGTGGACTCTGAGGGTGGAGAGACAAAGAGAGGAAGAAAACAGATGACGTTGGTGAGAAAAATCAGGACGGTTTTAAAAGAATATAGTAATATCCTAATTCTTAAATTATTGCAAAGTACGCTAATTGTCCGGGATTAACAGATGCGGCGTTGCTGCAGTACTCGAAAATCAATAAGCTTCCACTGGCGGACGAATTCAATGTCAATAATCTACGCACCTGGCTCATGGATCCAAGGCTAGGAAATTGTCACGTTCAGGGTCCTGGGCAAGACAGTTGGGGAGACCTGAGCGATCCCAACACTCGTATTAAACCTTTCCGAGAACATCTCATACACTTTCTACGCAGCTTGACTATCCTCTGGGCAGATAGCCACCCCAGAAATGAACATCCGGAGCTTATCGTTCCCCGCAAGATCAAGGAGATCGATGGGTTTACACACTGGATTGCAAACGACTGTAGGTTATTGAGGATAAATCTTTTTCTATTCTAGAATGTTCTATGATGTTGTCTTAAAGACCTTGTCTTAATCTCCATAGCCCATCTTTATCAAGCAATAATTGACGTATCCGCTACCCAGGGATTCCCCTTTGGCACAGTCTTAAGGGCCTGCTATTTAATGGCAAAGCACACACTTCGGCGAACGAAAAAGGCGTACCCATAACTCCGCCCAACAGCGTGAGGATGAAAAAAGGACGTAGTTTATCAAATGTATCTAGTGCCTCTACTCTCGTACAATGGATATCTAGAAAAAAGTCTCCAGACTCTCTCCAAGAACCAAGCACAGATAATAATCCCGAGGAATGCCCCACTCTTGCAACTTACCAGATGAGTCGCATGCGCACGTTTACCTCGTTCATTACAACTATTGTTGCTTGTCTCCTTCCTACTGCCGCAATTGCAATTCTTGCAACTATCCATAGCCAACCCAAGCTCCTTGGCTTCATTGCGCTCTTTACCGCTATCTTCGCCATGGGACTTATGGGCCTCACCGATTCTGGGACCTCAAGGACGGATATATTTACTGCTACTGCTGCGTAAGTGTGCGGGAAGAACTATATGTAAAATACAGAAA
This sequence comes from Haplographium delicatum, assembly GCA_037952705.1. Taxonomy (NCBI): domain Eukaryota; kingdom Fungi; phylum Ascomycota; class Leotiomycetes; order Helotiales; family Hyaloscyphaceae; genus Haplographium; species Haplographium delicatum. The sequence goes on from JAPZPC010000102.1 coordinate 93,451, forward strand.
TTAATGAAATTCAGGTTCTCAGCTGTTCTGGTGGTGTTTGTGCAGAATCAGCAGAATAATTCTGGGGGGCAATAGACCCTGATATAGTTGAAAGGTTAACGAATACGACTTATTTCACGAGGAGCCTCAATCGGGCGCCCGGTCGTTTCTCTATAGTTTTTAAAAAGGCTGGAAAGCTGAATTACTTCCTGTACAGCATGCTTTAAATCGTTTACCGTAACATAACTTTGTGTAATCGTCATTTTATTTCGGTCAATATCGGTAAATGAATTCAAATTAATGTATTTGGATATTCAAATAATTTCAGGCAGCCTTCTCGGCGCTTTAGTTATAGACGCCTCTTTTTGTGGAATTAAAGCTAAGCTAAAAAGGGACGTCACCCTCAAGTCTAAAGATAGAGCCGCACTTAGTGGGCTGGCTGAGTCACTACTCGGCCAGCACTAACAGTTTGCTAACGCATAGTAGCAGTATTTCGTCCCTTGTTATCCAAATTTTCAACCTGCTTAATCATATCCGCCTTCTCTGTTTCTAAAGTGCGCACCATCACCTTCTCGACAGCGTCCTCACCATCGAAAGTACGTGAAATTTCTTCTAGAGTTGCATCTTTTGTCTCAATGAAAATGAAATACACAGTAGCGAGCTATAACATATCATAATATTAGAAGACATATATTTGCCTATACAACTCACCTGAACGAAGGCTGCTTTAAGCAAGAAGTAATACCTCCAACCCCCATGCTCAATGTCAATTGGGTTCATATATTGGTTAAAGAGTAGAATTGCCTTAGTCCCCAATGACTGGGCTACGAGACTATTAGTTTGGGATGGCTCAGTTCGGTTATAAGCAGTGGGCTGGCTATTTCATTGACTCCAGAGCCAAGACCGACCATGGCACGAGCCGATGACAATCGAAAAGCGTCCTGAAACGACTTAGTGAAGAATCTCCCAGTCATGAATTATTTGGTGTCACTGGCTCTGGATTGAAGTCCTGCTCTAAGGGCGACTATATGATTTCCAATAAAGATGCTATACTTTCTGTCAACCTAACTTGCTATGTTTGGAGCAAGTCGCAAGGAGCAAACAAATCCCACGGATTAAATGGCATTGAGAAGTCCCTGACGAGCTCCATTAGGGTTTTTGAAATCTGAAACAGTTAACTGAGAAACATTGCGATAAAGATCTCAACACCTGCAAGTTTTCCAATAATTCAGAGTCTGCAATCCGTTCATCATCGATCTGGCAAAGTCAGTGTAAGCTGAACAGAAAAGATATATGCATGACGTATCCATCATAACCGTGGGGTCGCCATATTCCAGATCGAGACCTCCGCAAATCAGGCTAAAGGCGGCTAACAACGCGTCTTTGGGCTTATTACCTCTGAAAGAAAGGAATTTTGAAGTGCTTCCTAATTCAGATGGTGAATTTGTTTTTGGTTAGTAGAAGAGATAAAAGTATTTGGAAGAGTCCGGGGCGCAGGGAGCGGAGTGGAGCAGGGCTATGTGACAGGAGCATTACCACCTCCAATTATAAATTTTTTGTCTAATTTACTTAATGAACTTCAGTATTCTAATAATTTATACTTAGATATATAAAGCTAGCTAGTAATTTATTACGCCTAGCAGAAACTGATTATTCAAATTCTACAAGCTGTTCAAATAGCTCTATACTATCTTCAACCAACCCACTTTGGTTCTCTGTTTGCAAAAGCTTAATCAGAACGAAAATCACGCCACCTATATTCTTAATATTATCAAGCACAGTATCAATGCCATTTCTGTTAGCCAGTATGCCTACCGCCGAGTTGAGATAATCATTGCATTGACGCAGGGCCAACTCCTGGGAGTTAGAATGAGCTTCTGACACGAGCTTTTTCTTACTGGTACTGCCACGAAGCATGAAACCAAAGTTCCAGCAGATTAGTTTGGTAAGGTACGAACACAAGTGGCAATGGTGTCAATGAATATTTAAAAGAAAGGATGGGCGAAGGAGCTTCCAGATTATAGTTGCTGCATCTAGATATTTTTAATTTTCAAGCTTGTATCTCATATATTAAAAGTTATATATAGGATAAAAATGTAGTGGTTTTGTGGTATATGATATTTTTTCTTAGTTTGGGGTGTGGTATGTGAGACATTTGCCATTGAATATGTTTACCAATAATATGTTCCACAATGACATCTACGGACTTAGTAATCTTGCTAGAACTGCTAACTTTCAAAGATGGAAGAATCCACTTGCATATAAAGGCAATACGTATTGTAAAGCAATCGCTATAATTGCCCATATCGACCGCTAACTAGTATAAGGCAGCCATTCAGGTTTTGAAGAACCTATGGGGGAGATGATCGGATCCGCCCAGTATTCTGGTGTTTCAGACATTTCAACCTGAGAGCCAATACGGGTGAATTCGCCGAACGCCGTCTGCCCTGTCTGGAGATTGGGCTTGATCGGCGTGTGTTCGGGCCCTAATTTATCCAAGTCGAGAAGCAGGCTCTTGTCAACCAGCCCAAGTGCTTGTTCAAACATGATCGTTTGCGATAAGGTAACTGTCACCAAATAACTGCCACCTTCGGTAGCGCGTCGCAGCAATGCAGCTTGGACCCCAATTGATCCTAAATAGCCAGTCAAGAAATCGCATACCACGTTCACGCCGTGCGGTAACTGAGGCTGATCCCGCGACCCTATATCGCACAACATTCCGCTTAGGCCGGCTGCCGTAAAGTCATAGCCTAACCAGTCAGCCCAAGGTCCAGATGGTGTATTTAGTTTGACCTTCACGTAAATAATTCCCGGCCGATACTGTGCTAGAGTTTCTGCGGAAAATCCTTGCTGATCTGCTAAATGTGGGCGCAGATTCTCGACGAACACATCAGCGTCCTTTACCAGGTTATAAATTGTCTTGCGATTTCCATCAATACGTGCGTCCATATAGGCTTCGCGGATTCCTGCTTGACACTGCCAATACATTGTAGGTTCTTCTATCCAGTTCAGGGTATTGAGATTTAGGCAATCTGCACCTTGCGCGGCTAGCTGACGTAGTACTGTCGGTCCAGCAACCACATGCACCATACCGAGAGCTCGGATGCCCGAGAGCGGTCGAGACCCGGGAGGAAATGGCTCAGGTTTGCTGTCACCGATCTTCTCGATATGGATAAGCGGTGTTGCAATGTGGCGCTGATACTGTTCGGTAGCTTCGAATTCCTGTCGGGTCCGGCAGATAACTAACGGCACGGATGCGTCCTGCGCTGCGTTCTCTAAGTCAAGCGCATCCCACTTTCGCGTTGCTCGCTCAAGCTGTTTTGGCAACGTGCCACTGTCGAGCAAGCGCATGATCCTTTCAGTGTTAGAGTTGTAAAGAGAGGTCAAAATAACGAAACGTCCGTCCCTTGTCGGCAAGATGTGGCTACCCAGCTCACCAACGTTTCCGCCCATCATTTGCGGCGTGCCGTTGACTAACGTGCAGTTAATGAGAGTATCTTGCCAGGGACTCTGAGTAACATAGGCCTTTCTGAGATCAATGTGGATATCTTGACTTTGACCTGATCTGTTCTTCCAAATAATTGCTGAGGCAATTGCGTTTGCACCGCTCACGGCCGCTGAAGCGCAAGCGACCTTGATGTGGGTTGGACGGATAGGATCCATCCCCGCGAACGTTAATTGCCCGCCGAAATCATTACGCGTTAGACCAGCCTCTTGTAATAGGCCATCCACCACGGCTAGCAGCTCATCGTGGTTATTCACTGGTTGATAAGGAAACATTGCAGTGCTCCTTCTCGTATCTTCAAGTATTGAAAGCTCAGGACCTTTTTGAAGGTGAAGAATGAAAGCAGGGAGGGTCTCTTTTTCAGCTGAGGGTTTCTAAGTTTATGGGTCGAGAGAGGGAATAATGAAACTGGAGTTGAAGAAGGTGAAGGAAGAAGACGAGTACTTAATGATTAAATCCTGGCCATTTTTCGTGTCTAGGATTTCAGAAATTCCTATGCTGAAGGTCTCAGAACAAGTAGTTAGTAGTAGGCTAGCTCAGGTCTGTTTGCGCTAAGGTACTTAATCAGCAAAAAATAAACGTCCATCAAGGGGGTATCAGAATTGATGGCGCATTTCAAAGCGATTTTTGCTGTGGTTTTGCGGGCAGATGCACCATCGATTCTGAAGGCCTCAATCTCTGTGGGCCTGCTGACACGAAAGTCACTTGTAACAGGAGAGCAACATCTCTGCAATTCAGCGTCGAAAACAAAGCCAATCCCAAATTTTGACAAGTTAACGTAAGCGAAACGGTTTCCTAACAGGCACGAGCAAGCTCTCATAGGACCTTCTAACAGGAGTGCAGAAGTGGTGCGGATACGAATGCTGACTGACGGAGTGAACACAATAGCGATGCATCTCGGCTTGCAGATACGAATGATGCCACCGTAGAATTACAGATTTTATTATTTGTAGAGAAGCACGGAAAAACATCTCAACTCAATACACTGTAATAAATGAGGCGTTTTCGTATCTGCGAGTGCTTGTGGCGTTTCTTAATTGTGGCTTCCATTGATTGTGGCGGTGCTTGATTTCTCCTGCAGTAGTGTCTTCGTGTCTGCGAGGGCATTCACATAGCGTTGCTTGATTTCTCCCAGGGACAGCAACGAAAAAGCCAAGATGGTGCCGGGTGGGCTTTCAGAGTGGAGTATCGCATCTGATGTGCTCTGATGCCTCGATTAGGCTGTTGCGCCGGCGTTGTTTGCTGCCTTGATTAGGTTAGTGCAAAACTCTCGTTAGTGTGCCGTATTAGGGCTGGGAATCTGGGAATGAAAAGTCTTGAGCTGGATACCCTATGCGCCATAGCCATGCGCTACTTTTGTCTTTCTCCCTCTATGGCTAAGAAGTTTCTCCACTTAGCGGTTGCCTCTCAATCTTTTTGAACTGTAAAGTGTGCTGATATCTTCAGTAGCAGGAAGTATTCGTATCCGCGCCTCGGGTCATATGTCCAGGACGTTCCCTCTCAATTCCACAGCGGCTTTGCGGCCCAGGACAGAATGTCGAGCTTTGGCCGGTTAAGATTAATAAGCCCTTTTGAGATTGTTGAACATCGTCTCTGAGTAGTTTGGATGATTGATTCCGATAAAATCTTTGCGAGAAGCTGGACAAGCTTCTGTCCCTTGTACATAATGCTACGTTCTCTGGTCCTAGTAAATGTGCCCCGTATAAAGTAGACTCTTGGGATCACTAGTGAGGCCGGGCACCGTCGTATCTTCTTCACCACCTCATTAATTTTAGACCGCAGAGCCAAAACGAAACTTTTGAAATATCATTCTTTCTCTCTCAGAGTCTCATCCACCAACTATGGCAGCCACGACTAAACTGTTCTTCTTAGACCTTGGCTTATCGAAGTTGCAAGGTTCATCACCGCAGGGCAGCATTCTCAGCTGCGACTCGGACGGTTCCCACCTTCAGACTATAATCGAGGGAATTGTGACCGCTCCCGACGGCCTCGCCATTGATATTAAAAACAGCCACATTTACTTCACCAACATGGTCGTGCCCTCTACTAACACCGGCTTCATCTCTCGCATTGATATGACTGGCAAGAATCTGGTCACTATTATCCCTCCCGGGGTCACATGGACTCCTAAACAAATGACTCTCGAGAGCTCAACGTCGAAACTATACTGGTGTGACAGAGAGGGCATGCGTGTTTTTCGGAGCAACTTGGATGGCTCGAACATCGAGATCTTGGTATGCAATGGTGCTACTGATGCCGATCGTGAGGATCAGCGGAATTGGTGCGTTGGTATTGCCGTCGACCCTAAGCGGGAACTCATCTTCTGGACCCAGAAAGGACCGTCTAAAGGTAACAAAGGACGTTTATTTTGTGCTGGAACAAATATTCCGGAAGGGGAGACAGCCGGAAATCGGACCGACAAAAGAGTTTTGCTCGATCATCTCCCAGAGCCTATTGATTTAGACTTTGACCATGAAGCCAATCAGTTGTACATGTCAGACCGCGGAGATCCGCCTTTTGGCAACACTGTGAATAGAATTGATGTGAGCGATTTAAATAAGGTGGTTAAGACAATTTTGGTGAGGAAGATGCATGAGGCGATCGGACTGGCGATCGATTACAAGAACCGCAAGATGTATATGACAGACCTTGGCGGAGGCTTATACGCCGCAAACTTGGATGGCAGTGAGGAGCAGGTTCTATATCCAAACTTGGGTGACTTGACCGGAATTGCTTGTGCTACCGAATGAGGTCAAATGTAACAGCTAGTTAAATTTGGAACGTGTTTCCTGTGCTAAGCTGGGATTTCGAAAATGGTACCCTTTATACTTCGTACTTATAACCTATATATATTTTGACATTTATTAAAATATGAGTCCCAGATTATTTAAAATTCAAAGCGGAAGGTTTCAAGGCCCAGTCGTTGAAAGCCGGATAAGGCTCTGGACCACAAGGGTTAAAGATATGGACTGGATTAGGTAACGAAGTGTGCAATACGGTAAGTTAGTCTAGAACTTGATATTTAATTGCATGTAATAGCATGTAGATTGGATGCATACTATATCAATCTAAAAGTGAAGACTTTCATCGTTGCTCAGTACTAATACTGCTAGTCCATTGAGGCATATACGCAAATCACTATGAAAGTAGCCCATGTAGTCACAAGGAATGAACTTGATTGTACAAGCTAGTATGACTATGTGAAATTTCCTCAAGGGCAACAATTTTTGCCTCTTGGAATATATAGAGTATATTGACTCTCTACACCAAGATTGATGTGCGCCCCTTAAAGAGAATCACTCTGATCAAACCCTCATCTTGCTGCTCCTCGACAACCTTTGGATCCAGAGAGTTTAGCAAGATTTGAACACTTACATCTACTCTGCCTAGGCTCTGACCATCCCACGTGAAAGCATGTGCATCCATATCTTTTTCCATAATTCAGTTGCGGGGCCAGGCTATTCGACTAAATCTTTGTATGTTAGTCACGAACGGTCTAGTAAGAATCCAACGTAGACCAAGTCCAGCAGTCCTAGCGATATCTTATAAACAGAGACCCATGTTAGCAAAGCTATATGAAGGACTAGCTACACAAAAATTGAATTAAAATGAAGAAATTACTCTGCAGAAACGATACCTTGATTGAATAGACTATAGGCTTCATTGCAGATAGCAGACTGAAGCCGGCTAGATATGAATCCTGGGCACTCCTGTCGGACAATAAGGGAGCTCTTGTCCAAAGACCGCTAGAATTCCATAGCTTGAGTAGTATACTTTGGTTCGGTTTCTGAGTGAGGCACAAATTTGACGAGAGGAACCAAATGTGGTTGGTTGAACGGATGACCCATTAGAATTCGACCTAGATTCTTCTAGCATTCGGTGACAAACCAAGAAAACGGAATCCTAGATGAAGAGGAAGTAATGATCACGTCCTCCCTGGTGTGCTTGAATCGGATCAAATATGAAGATAATCTACTTATGGTGCAATGGAAACGACTTATAGATATTGTTTCTGCGTTAAACACAAGTTGAGCAATATTGTCGAAGTTGTTAGTAAGACTACTATTGGAGTCACTGGATCCAGGCCATATTCCAAAATGAAAGCAACACTGCGTTCCATTCGTTCAGGCCATTTTACTCAATCGCCCAGAAGCGAGTACGACTTGTTCGAATCCCATTGAGAAGAGGTAGAACCGGGAATGGTGACATCTGTTTGTCACGTAGAGACGGTGTTGTGAGAAAGTTCACGCCCCTACAGCAAGCGCAGGCTGATAGTGAATTAAGAGAGCCAAATCTTAACACATCAGGGTCCTCTGAATCCTGGCTGAGTATGTAGTACTGATGTGGAGTTATCACACCATTATTCCATACCTCCTGCAGGATTTCGTACCTATCGAGTGATGAGTAAGCTACCGACATGCTAAGTTAGCGATTACACTCAACAGGGAGTTACTGTACAGTGTGCGGGGGCGGGCTAATCATCAACCCTTCCACAAATCTACAAAACTTAGGTTTCGTATCCGCAATCAGGGTTCAATCATTACTGTGCATCTATCCCTACGACTTTCCGATGCGATGCATTCCTAGAGGGACTCCGTCTACAACGCGAGATTATTTCGCGATATTTTATGCATAAGTACAACACTCTGAAGTTTCGTATTTGCATACGATTTATAATTCCTGGCCTGAAGTTTACTTAACCGGTACCAGGATTTCATTGCGCTCCTTAAGGTACACTTTTAGACTGGCTGGAAAGGTATAGCCTTTTCCTACATATCTGGAACGTGAAATAATCTTTCTTAGTAAAGAGAGAGGTACAAAAAGAGCAGAAAATCCAGCTTACATCTCAACGTAGATATTTTACTACATTATGACAGTTGGACTTCTGAATCGCCCTCCCAGCACCAAATATTATCTTTTCACTCTTATTGCCCGAATTTGATGGTTCTGTTGTAATTAGAACACTATTTGCTGCATTTGTGAAAGGGATTGTCATCGTGGGCATTGGTTGCGGTGGTCTTACTCTCTCACACAAGCTGGACGACAAGAAGTATACCACGATAATCTCGCACCAAGCGATCTGTTCTTACACGCCTCTCCTGGTCAGTAGAGCATGTAGGCTATTTCACTCGTCACTTGCCGAGGAGCCTATTCGACGAAGGTATAGAGCACCGAAGTCGTGCGAGCAATTGTCACGAAGGTGGACTTCAAGCGAAAGACCTGAGCTTACAACCCAGTACTCTCAAGTTTGTCTGATATTACCTTTGAGGTCGAGTATAGCATTCTCGTGCGAGCATCAGGATGCACCAACCAGACATTCGGGATCCCAGGCGTCGCCGAGAACGAGTTGTTTGTTCGCAATGCCGTCGATGCTGGAGCGATAAAGTACATGGTGGTCGAGATTCTCGAGATAGCATATCTTCCTACCATGACAACGTGGCAGCAATAAGATATGTTGTATGTTGTCATCGGAGGTGGTCCTACAGTCGTTGAAATCACGGCGGAGCTGTATGATTTATTCAGTAATGCCCTCAAGTGTAAATTCACCATTTCCATCCACGATATGGACAGTAATATTCTCTTTGCATTCGACACAAGCCTCTCCAAATATGGGCTTGAGAGCTGTGATCGAAGACACGTGAGCATTAAAACCGACTCCATATTACATGAGTCGATAAGGGTGTTATAACTACCAAACAAGATAGTGAAAATTCCATATGGTCTTTTGATATGAGCAAGAGGGAACAAAGCCACTCCTTTAGTTGAGCACCCACCTGTTTTGAGGAGCTCTCGACTCCCCCCTATTCAGACAGATGGATATCTACGGGCCTTGGAACCGGCGAAATAATTATTGATTTAGTATTTGCGCTCGGTGATGCTGCTGATATTAAGGGTGGTGAGCTGTCTACTACTGCCCAAGTAGCACGCCGAAAGGGGCGAATACCTAGCGCAAGTGCTGAATGTAGGAAGAACAGATGACGTGGTACCGTTTGTATACAGGCAAAAATCTATTGTGGCATATCTTGGACAGCACGATGGCATTATTGGCGACCAAAGGGACTGGGAAGGTCCAAAAGATTGGATTGCTTGAAGATCAAAAGATTTTAACTCGGAAAAGATATTGGAGGACTAGGATTGTAATTACTTTTGACTGGCTTTTAAATTATAGTTTTTGAAAGGATATTGTGATGCGATAATAACAATGCAGAGAGATATCGAGAACAAGTGTAGATCGTAGACTTGGAAATACAAAATAACGCAATGAAAAGTTTCCCTTGACACGCTAACTAGTTGCTTGACTGTGGTTTTGCTGGGAGAGACGAGGACCTGGCCATCGCCGAGAAGTTGATTTTGGGTTTGCAGAACACTATTCAGGAGATTGGAACAGTCCGAGCTCCAGAGTTGGAAGTGGTAAAAGTCAACTGATGCAGGCGATGTTGAGTAACCAAGCGTGTAGACCCTCGATTCTGGGCCATCTGAGCCCACTTCCTGGGAACTGCCATTAGGTCTTGTGAAGTGTGAAGTTCTCGCTCCAAGGTAAACGATCGAATTGCTTGGTCAATTCGTTGGATAACTCCAATGCGTCTGTCAACAAAGTGAGATGTGCTCGCGGCGGGGAATAGTGGTGCAATAGCCACAGCAACAAGTTCGTAGTGTGCGATAACTAAGAGAACCAAAGGGTCTTTGACAGATATTCTTATGAAGGCTGTTGGCATCCATAATAACCATGTTCGGAGTGGATGCAAAGCCTTTAGTTGGGCAGCTGCAGTCGGACCAGGTGGGGCAATCTTTTGGTTCTGGACAAAATTATAGAGCTTACGCACAGCCAGGCTTAGCTCTGGTTGTTGCACTACGAGAGATCGTAGTCGGTCTAGCGAAGCGCATATTGACGTATCAAGAAGGATATCTGACCTGGCTTGTGCATTATCAATATGAGGTTCTTTTGTTGCATAGTGTTCAAGGGCTGGAATAGTAGCATCGCTGTCAAAAAATGCTTTCAGCTCTGATACGTGATTCCAGGCTTGCATAGCCTTTAGAACCTGGAGGTGAAAATACAATTATTATGTGCTAAGTTAATGCGAAGGGGGAAGCGTACAGTAGCAACTCCATCCATCAAGCACATGTATGTTTGTCTACCCTAGATTAGCTGAATTATTTTTAAGTTACCAGGGCGTGGTTTTCACACGGTTCAGGCGCCTGCCAGGACAGTACGATTGATGCAGCAAGGATAGCGTCAATATTATCCCTCGAGAAGTTCCCTATAGCCAGCTGTAGATAGCGAAAAGCTTTGCCTCTGTGCAAATATCCAAGTTTGTCCATTTCGGCAGATCTGGTAACTAATGCAAGATGGGTGGCAGAGAGCCCAAGCGTAGCCTCCTGCACATAGTCGTATGAAGATGCCAACCTCATAATCCTAGATTAAGATCATTAGTCAGTAGCTAGCCACCACTGTCCGTTCGGGGATTTTACAGAGGGAGTTCTGTTGTGCCGAAGGAGAACCGGTGTGTGCCATGGTCTAAGCTATTGGTGACTTGTCTCAAATGGTGAATGAGAATAGCATCACCACTTGAGCTCGTCGCATATATTTCCCGATCCAAGTTGAGAAATTGAGACGTCGACTTCCAAGATGTTTTGCCCCACTCGTCCATTAGACCTCGAGTCATTCTTGTCCAAGCTTCGACGGCTTCTTGTAAAGACGTAGATGTTGTTGATCCGGCAAAATCAAGGTAGTCACAACGGCACCCATGGCGAAAGCAGTTTCCACTGAGACGACAATATTAACAATCTGCTTTGAAAATTCGAGGTTGCGGGGAAATTCACCACTGAGGAACTAATTCATCGCAGCGAACCTTTCGACGCTTGCAAGTTTGACAACCTGCTCTAGATTTTGTATGGCTACGACGCAAAGTGGAACCCCTCCTTGATGTCATAATTCAAATTTTAATAAGTCTAATAACTCCAGAGGTGGATTAGAGCATGTCACTTAAAGCTCCTACGTAGCCTCTGCCACGCCATAAAAGGCGAATAAGTTATTAGATAGTTCAAATCAGGCTATAAAGCTGATTTTTTCCTTACGTTGCCCTAATAATCGAAGAAACTACATGTACGTTTATCACATAAGCAAGAGCTGACACGCGGCAAGGTAGTGGCCTCGGTCGCAAACCCTTCCTATTCGCTTCGGCTACTAAACCCTGTTAAAACCAACGGGATTTTGATTACTTTATAGCTACACGCCATACCATACGCTCTTTGCCACCTGAATCGTTCTGATATTGTAGCGCTCTCTAACTCTAACAGGCCTGATTAAAATCTAACTAGACTGGCCAGCGGTTCGGTCTTTTGCGGACCGCGATACTTTACAGGGACCTCCAGAAAGGCTGGACGGCGTACGGCCTTTTCTATACGGCGTAGTCCTAACTAGTGACGAAAAATAATAGGAAAAGGCATGTATAAGCGTGTGAAAACACGAAAATTCCCGGCTTTACACCCAAAAATCGAGTATTAGTCAGCAGCCCAACCATCCGGTCCTAAAATTATAAGATCGGATTCCATGCGGTCTAGTCCTTAGGGAATTCAGGGACCGGGACTGCTGACTAAGTGCTGCCGCCGTTTAGTCTGGCTAGTCTTAATCCAACTGTAGAGATATGTCTCTGCAGCCTGCGTACCGTTTTATAGCGTCATCCCGACACTCCTCAATGCTAGAGTAGTGTAACGATTGCTTTATCCAACCAGGCTAGGAAGGATATGCATTGAGTTTGGGAGCGGTAGTCAGTAAGAGTCACAGCAGATGAAGCGCTACTAAGTAAACTTATAGAATAAGAATACTCTTTAAGTCGAGTACAAAGCTCATAACTAAGAAATGACTACTCTACTTATATAGACTTTCATACGGATAGTTCTTAGAGGACCTAATAGAGAACCTCCTCTATTAGCCATCGGTAGACCTATTAATGGTCTAGCTAGGTCCATTATGTGACGCTACAACTTAGTGGCATTATCTCTATTAATACTACAGTAGAAGGCGAATCGGGGTAGCTAGGCTTTTAGTTAACTATTTTTGGAGGGGTCTAGATACTTGTGGCTGTGCACAGAATCCCACCCTAGAACTCAGCCAAACTCAATATGGCGATTTATGGCTCGTTTGACGGATTATAACAGGTGTTATCCGAAAGCTGGGCCTGAAACTGTCTCTACCAAAAGTAAGTGGTGAGCGGCTATAGGACGTTTCTTCGAATTTCTATGGGCAGCAGGGTGCCTAAAGCTGATTACTTTTTGTCACCTAGAATTACGAGGTCATCCGGTCGTGCTTACGGAGAATATTTTGACCCCACACCCCTCAAGTTGAATTTCTTCGCTTTTTGTCACAGCGAAAGGAAACACCAATAATAGCGGCTTCACCACAATACTGGAATATCATTAGGAGATCTCACGAGCTTGATCGCAGAGCGCGAAGCTAAAAAGTTCGACCCGTATGCCTTAACAGCCAAACCGAGGGTATCTTTTGACGCCTGAAATTGTACTGTACAGAGAGACATGGTAAGTAAATCAACACCTTACACTTTCGCTCGACGAATATTATGGTTTAAGATTGCAAACGAAGTTTTTATATTCTGACTTGGCCGCGGGCTGCTTTCACCTTCTCAATGTCGCATGCACGGAGGGCCGTTTGGTGTGCGAAATCAAGGACTTTACTCTGCATATCGCACCTGACTACTTCGCTCAATCATATACATGGGGTATCGATGCTACGACAAAGACGATTCTCTGCAACAATATCCCTTTTCTGGTTAACCCGAACCTCTACAGTCCGTTAGAGCAGCTCAGTATGAAGCCTGAGTTAAAAGAGGCATGGCTTTGGATCGACGCAATATGTGTCAACCAGCAGAATAATGACGAGAAAAGTGTGCAGGTTAGGAAAATGCCCGGCATCTATACATCTGCACGAAAGGTTTGATCTGGCTCGGAGCCACAGCTGATAGCAGTGATCTTGCCATGGACAATATAAGAGAGATATAGTCGAGAGGATTGGACCGATCACAATAGATCTAAGGGCGCAAGAAGCCGCAAAAACTCGTCTGCCACCACAGAATCATCACATCTGGCGTGCCTTGGTCAAACTTTATTAACGGCCTTGGTTCCGGCGAGTTTGGATAATGCAGGAAGCAATCCTTGCAAAAGGAATTTTAGTTTTACGTGGGAATAGAACTATTGCCTGGTCATCAGTCGAAGACTTCCCTGAAGGGATTTCCAATTCCTATTCTGCTATACTCTACCGAAATGGCGAAAATCCTGACCCAACAAGAGTCGGCGATTTCGTCAGGACCTCTCAGATCAAGGTTTTGAGGAATCTTATTCCATGACAACTTGACTTTCTTCTCGAGCATTCTCTCAATAACTCGAGAAAGAGGAGTTTTAAATCTTCTTGATTGCATCTACGGGCTTCTTGCTTTAATGCCTAAACAGGTACGTGATACAACTGTTTTCAACTATAAATGGAAATACTGAGAACGTTACGTTGAGTTCTGTAAATGGTTCATACAACACGAGCCAACTCTATCCCTATTATCCACGGCTCCTTCAATTGAACGACCAGATGAACTCCCTTCTTGGTGTCCAAATTTTCACTCACCCTCAAAAGAAGGTGTTCAGTACTCCTGGTACCAGGGTTTTAACTCGGGCTTCTATGACGTGGAAAGTAGGCATAGCACGATTAAACCATCTGGCAGATGGAATGCAATCACCGTTCCAGGTTTCCAACTCGACAGAGTGACGAAGCTCATGCAAACAAATTTTACGAATTCCTCATCTCCCTCTTCGGCAAATGATAAGAGGGCCTGATGGCACCGCAGCCAAGAATCTGGCAATGGGAAGCCGAATGTCTCCAGCTATTCCGCAAAACAAACCCTACCCAGCCCTTATCTCCTGAAGGTTTGGAGATACACGCCCGCACCTTGGTCGCCAACCATATCCAAGAAAGAGAGCCAGTTCCCTCAATTACATCGATTTCCGCAGACTACAACGGTCTCAAGGACATCTGGACTTAATCCAGTCAGGTCGAGAAGCACACAATTGCAACTACCGAAGCCAAGCAATCTCAACTTAAATACCATAATGCTGTCTATATCCAGAGGTCACGCAAGTACTTCAGCAACAAAAACGGCAGAGTTGGCTTAGGACCAAGCCGAGTAAAACCCGGCGACAGGATATGTATTCTGTACTCTGGCCGTCCACTCTTTGTGCTTCGGTTCGACGCTGATGGAAAGACAGCCAAGCTGGTGGGGGATGCCTTTATGTACGGATTTATGGATTTGAGCAGCGTGCCAGGAGAGCTAAGAGGAGGGGATGAAGACTTCTTGACTATTTAGCGGATCGTATCAGTTACTTACTAGCTGCGGTTTAAAAACTGAACAGATAGCGACTTTACATGTTCTTGGTATCGATTTTATAAATTGACATGTGATTCAAGTTATTTTTGAGATTTATTTTGCGAGCTGAGTGGAGTTATAGACTTATTTTTCTCTGAAAAATAACTTCAATAAGTGTTAAGCCGTGGATATACTAAATAACTAAAATTCTCTACTCTCTAATTAGGCTAGAATCGCTAGCAAGTTACTGCAAAGCTTAACAGTTTCAAGCTTCTGGCATAGGGACAATAATTTTTCGGCTTTATCCTCTGAGATCAGTGAAGAAATCTCCTCTAAGAACCGAGCCGATATCTCCTGTCCATTCAGCCACGGAACGTCAGGTGCAGCATCTCGAACCACCACACCGTCTTTAAATAGCACTTCAACCCTGGCTGCTTGAAGACCTTTACCATAACCCTTATCAAACTCTGCATCGGAGAATAACAAACATTTATGCATCATAGAGTTAACCTTTTTGTCATCAATGCGCCCCATACTATGCTCGTCCATCCGGTCAAGAACAAGTGCAGCACAAACTCCATATTGAATGCTCAATTTCCCTTGAGATACACTTTCCAGAGGCCCTGTATTATCACAGCCGGGGTAGGCAATAGCTGCGGAAGTAGTAGTGATTTTGATACTCTCCACTTCGTCAAGTTTATGCTGCACTTTGTGAGCAATTCTCAACGCGATCGCGGATGAAGTCTGAGTGAAATTGCAACAAGCGGCAGGTTTGAATTTCACGTCCAAAATTCCAGTCCCAATCGGACCTGATTCAACCCATCTTCTGAACCTATCTACACCGCCAGGCCCAACGCCCAGAGCCTCAAAGAAGCCGTCCCTGCCCTCTAACACCGTGTCACTGGCTTTGAAACCAGCGCGTGCCAGATCGTAGCTAGTAACACCAGCCCGGCTAGCAGTTCCATTGTGGACAAAGATCTCTGCTCCCCCAGACCATGCCCATTCGTTGATACCACAAGCGTGATTGATCCCCAAAGCCAACGCATTCACCGCCGTGTCTTCGTCGACAAAAGTTGCCGCAGTAGCCGCACCGGCAGCAGCGAAGGCTCCAATCAGCCCACTGGCACGAAAATGGGTGTTGAAAGTGCCGCCGCCACGAATTGCTGTTCCTAGCAGCGCTCCCATCTCATAACCACCTACAATTGCTCGGACCAGTTGCTCGCCGGACCAGCCATCTCGCTGTGCTAGAGCCAGACTCGCAGAGACGACGATGGAGCCCATGTGAGAGCAGGATTCGATATGCATATCGTCGCGAGCAACACTTCTTCAAGGTGAGTCCCTGCGCAACATGGAGTTTCTGAAAAAGGTACTTACCTATGTGCAAGAATGGTATTCGTAAACGCAGCTGTCTCGGCACACATGGCCTTGTCGCTACCGAAAACATACGCCTCAGGATTTCCAGTATGAAGCTCTGAGTATTTGAGCAGGGGATGGCATAACGGGGTGAGAAGACCAGATTGGGCGGCCCCTAAAAAGTCCACCAGACATAGCGATGCCTTTTCTCTTACTTGGTCCGAGAAGTCCCCTGCTGATATTTGTTTCAGACGTTTTGCGGCAATGTGTGCCAAGGTTTGTTCTTCAGTCTGGGAGATCATTATGGACTTATTCGCTGTCTCTTGTGCTAGAGAGCAGTCTATCGTCTCAAAGACAGTATAATTGATGTTCAAGGTGAGTGCTGGTACGCGAAGATATAGATGTTGAAAATTTGAAAGATAGACTGAACCTTCAGCTGTAAAATTGCACGATTAAGTAGACTTCTTTCACAGGTGTTCGAATTTCAAGCTATGGGGAGAACAGGACAAGGATGGCGACTTCACCTCGAGCGCTCCTACAATATTCTTGATTTCCAACGCATGAACACCGGTTCTGCGGATCGAATAAAACTAATGAATATCAGAGGCAGATAGCTAATTTTTTTTAAAAATGAAGCAACGTACCTAGAAGTAGTTAGCATATACTAACATACTAACTTGAAAAATAAATCGGCTGTTCCTTCTCTAAGGTTCCAGCCGTTTCAGCCGTCTTTGGTAAAAGGAGTACGCTAAGATCCTAGCTTACGCTCTCCGTTTCTCACCCGACCACCTCAGAAAAGCCGGCTTGCGATTTTTCGGCTAACAGGCCGAGTTTTCGGCCTGCAAAACTGGCTGTCTGCAAACATTGTCCCTTTTAGCCTTCCAGGCGCTTGGCTTTTTGAACGCTCGAATTGCTGTATGAGTCTATTTGGCGAGTGTTGAATCAAGAATTTTAATCATGACTTGATAAGACCAAGGGTTGATCTAGTATATCAAAAGAATTAAGCATGGATTTCAAGCCCTGGAAGGCTCTCATAATTCGTCAATCGATCGTCATACTAAATTTCAAGTCGCAGCAGCAAAGGGCAGAATGGTGCTTTTGTGGCGATATCAAATCTACTTGATATGGTGTACTATAGTAATTCACAAGTCCTCATTGCCTCCCAACTCCTGCGGCAGTTCGCCAGGCAAATAATCATTTGTAGACCAATTCCATTCAGAGTAAAATGCATCATGACCTAAATCGGGGATGCAATTTCCGTCAAAGTCTGGTTGTTGAGTGATTGTGGTAATGTCCTGAAGGCTAGATCGATTTTCGACCAGAGGAGCTATCGAAGCCCTAGGATTACCGGTTCTCATGATGGTGATCTGGGACCCCGCCTTGGAATACGGGTTTTGCTGGCCTAAAAATTCTTGCCGCCAGTACCACAAACAGTCGTATACCACTCCCATTTCCTAATATGTGCCGTTAGCTTCCGAGTTTTTTTCGGAAAGAATCTCTGTCACTTACACCTCTGCTGCGGATTTTAATACACAGACTATCAACAGATCCATCTGGCTGTTGAAAAACTCGTTTACTTTGCCACAGCTGTGACAAAATAGCTGCCATTCGAGCGTTGAGGTCATTATTCTTCAGCACCCTCTTTTTGAGGATCTGAATTGCCGCAAAATAAGACTGCTCTCCAAGTAAATGGTCAATTTTGGTGCTTAATTCTGTGCTCCGACATATCCTTAATATCGTCGTGGCTGCGAGTGTAAGGGTTCTGTAATATTGTTCAGAGAGATAGAGTGCATAACCGCTTTGTTGATCCCGCGTTACGATGTTGTCTACAAATACACAAGCAGTGTGATATAATTCAACGAGGCGCGTAAGTTTCAAGGAAGATTGGCAGCAGAAGAAATGGAATGCTCCGAGGTGGAGTCGGCAGGAATTAAACCATATATCGGCTATACATCTTCAGCATCATGTTACGAGGATTCGAAAGAATTGTGATTACGCACCGAGATGCCCCTGGGATTGTCGCTTGACCATTAGTATGTCTCCATCAAAAACACTAAGCAGAGATAGGAACAAGCTTGATTTTTCAGCGTCTTGGTGCTCGTACTTGTTCTGCATCAGGGTGCTCAATGAATTGGATATCATACTCTCGAGTCGTTGCATCCAGAATATAGACGGATCCAAAGAGTCGAAGATCTCACCCCATTGTGGTTCTAGGCTAAAATAATCCTCAAAAATCTGCGGGGGAAGCCCGCTGAATATATTAGTGCTTTACAAGAATATGTTAGGAAATGCTTTTGTGCTATGAGCTTGTGTTCTCACCAATGACATATTACCTTGCACCAGCCCCACAGACGGATTCGAAAGATCTCCTGGTTTGTAGACTCGTTCAGTAAATAGTTTTGTGAGAAATCTTGCCTTTCGCTACGCATATGCAATCCATTCTGCAGAGCAAGTTGCAAGACTGCTCCTGCGTAAACAGGTGAAGGGTCATCAGATGCATTTTCCATGGGCAATGGCCAGGCACAGAGTATTAATAAGGCTGATATCGTCGGAATATACTCGGAAATTCTAATCATACCCAGTGCTGCCAAATTTGCGACTTTGGGTGCCAAAAGTTCCAGCAGTGTTGGATCGAGAGAGTACCTTCTTGATCCAGTGACGATCATGGCCCAGAAGAGCAATGGAGAATATGTGAAATAAGCCTTGCATCCATATTGAGGCTCTAAGATAGAGAGAATTGGATTGTAATGTTTGAAATATCTAATAGGACTTAATATAGAGTATGAGTAGGAGAAGGTACGGGAGGAAGTTACTGACAAGGAAAAGCAGTCTTCGAGTTTCCGTGGCTCAATCGTGATACCATCTAATGATGGAGAAAAAACTGCTGAGACAATAGATTGAGGTATGGAATGATCTTCAATTGAAGATAAACCGTACAGATATGCTGATGTTGATATGCTTGTAATCGAGGAAGTGTGGGAGCTTGGTGATGTTGACTGGTCCGTACTGGGTTGAGGATACGTTGAAACACTAAGACCCTGGCTTTGTCGCAGGCTCTCTATCTCACGTTGCATCTCCAGCTTTCTGAAGTTCCCTTAGCAAATGATTTCTCATGAATAGGAGAGTACTAACATACGATTGAGTTTTGCGCCTCTTGAAATTTGCGGTGAAGGCGCAATCGATACCAGACGTTCTACATCTCGAGCACGGCTTCGAGTAATCAAGGTAGGCATCGCATCGTAGCTAGGATGGTAAGCCTATCGCCTTTGGCAGGCGCAACGGAAATGGATTGCAGGATACATGAACTTGCACATACCTTCTGCTGGCGGCATTCTTCACACGCTCTACGCTTCGCGGTCGTCGCCGTGGCCTCTCGTGGAGGCATTGTGACTCTCAACTGTCCGCGCCCTTGGACTTATCGAGTCTACGTCGTAGGTAAGAATATGTGAAGATGACTTGCCTTGTCGGCCTCCAACTATAGGGGATCAGTGAAATTTGCAAAGTGTATGCTGCTTTTCCAGAGTACGGAGGCAGCGGGTTGCGTGCGGGGTTTGGGCTTGCGGGGCTTCCAGGCCTTGTGAGCCTGGCAGGATGCGGTAGCCCCGCGACTTTAGCGACTTCTCGACTAGCCTTGTATACCTGTAGCAGAATGAATGGATTAAGTTAGTCTATTAAGCCTATATGACTAAGTAGAGAGAAGGTATCCACCAGGGGTGTCAAAAAGTCATGAACACGACGAAATAAGTCGAGAACGACAAAATCAGTATTTTTCTAATTATATTACCACAGCGTCCTGTTAACAGGCTTTCCACCTGATTTCACTAGGCTTTTACATCTTCCAGGGATCTCCTTTACAGGTCTACGGATCTCTTCCATTGTTATTTTACCTTACTTATCCTGAATTAATTTTTCATTTATTTTGAATCAGAATTGATTGAACCTTGAAGCGTCCATATTAGATATAACCTAATTATTAACGTGGAAATTTTTTTTGGGTGATTCTATGGTAGTATATTATTGATTGTACTCTATACAGATTTTCAGTCAACTTTAGCGTCTGACGGTGCAGCGTCAATCTCTGACTAAAAACCCCTGATGAAGATTTGTTAAAATCTAATTAAGTTGCTAAGCCCGAGGCTAGTATTGAGCTTACCCTAATATGGTCGGTTGGTCAGAGGTTGCGAAATCCCTCTCATAACCAAAGAAGCACTTTAAATGACCTTATCGAGAACTACGCAGTTAATCGGTTCTGGATTGTGCTCTTAGCCGTGTACGACACAGCAGAGCAAGCCAGCTCCGATGAGAGGAGGCAGGCACACAGCCGTAGCATGCCTGCTCCGATGAGAGGAGACTCTCGCTGCGCGAGATGGCATCGCATGGCGTCTCTCTTCACTTCTTCACCTCACTTCTTCACCGAGATGAAACGACGATCACTCACAAGCGTATTTCATCTAACCGCGGAACAGCTATATGTAGAGAATTTTCTATAGTTCTGAATGGATCATTAATTCAAGTCAAAACTCAGTACTGGAAGCAATTTTAGTCGTCTCCCTCTCAACATTCCTGAGTGATCTTCTCCCAACATCCTGAGTACTTCTCCCTCATGCTCCATTAACAAATGATGTCCCTCCTGCAGAGATATCGAACTCGATACACTCCTGTAGGCCCAACAAATTAAAGTGATATTTTACCCCACCTGATCGTTGAATCTCGCTCACATGAGCACTCCGATTCTTTTTCAGCTCTTTCATCGCGGCGCCCACCTCTTCAAAGACTGGACCTAATGCCACCGCAGGGAATATCACTATCTTAAAGCCCAAGCGATTGGCTTCCTCGACACTGATGTCGGGCGTAATTCCACCGGCGACCATATTCAGAAGGACAGGCATAGGGAAGAGATCTTTGCAAACTTGGCTGCACTGGTCAAGTGTTGCCATGCATTCCAGGAAGGCCACATCAGCACCGATAGCGATAGCTTTGCGAAGGCGTGAGATTGCCGTTTCGTATCCAAGGGATTGTAGAGAGTCGGTGCGTGCGATGAGAACGATGTCTGCTACACCTCCAGATACCTTTCTCATTTCCTCGTGTGCCATCACCGCAGCTTGGATTCGACTGAGGTAGACCTCTTCATCGACCAGTTTCTTGTTTGAGAGATGTCCACATCTTTTGGTTAATGCTTGGTCTTCAATATGCATCCCAGCCACGCCAGCGGAGATATACGCCCTCACTGTCCTGGCAACCATCAGTGTGCCCCCATATCCGGTGTCTGCATCTGATATCAGGGGAACTGATCGATCTAGTGAAGCAATCATGCTGGCATTTTGCACCATGTCGTTCATAGTTGCCAGTCCAACGTCTGGCATACCTAACCTGGAAGCTGCAGTCCCAGCACCAGTCATATAAAGACAGTCGAATCCTTCACGCAAGGCGAGGCGTGCAGTTAGACCGTCGTAGACTCCGGGACAAAAAATGGTCTTTCCATCCTCTTCAAGAAGCCGGCGTAGTCTCGACGCTGATGACTGTCCTTGAAATTCTGTTTGCGAGGCCATGGTTGTTGCAAATGCTAAAATGGAAAGGCTAGTTCTTTTCAGGCAGGTTACTGCTGCAGTAATCTTAGGCTTAGAGTCTGTCGGTATTCAAGAACCAATCTTGAAACCTAGGAGAATATATATCTTGTGTTGAATATTCCTGGTAAGTTTTTCTTTTCCGATTGCAACCTGGGTACTACTGGATACCCAATTGGGAAATATTTCGCTGTTTGGCACATTTTACCATTCTGTGATCATGGAGAAATATAGGATCCCCATTTAATGCCAAATTTTCCCTTATCTTGCCGTTTATTCGGCCCAAAGTGGGTCACGTACAATGATCCGAAAATTCGGCGTCTAGTAACGCCGACTTTTACTTGCATTTATTGGACCAGGATGTAAATGAGCCTGGAACCCTCCATAATTCCCTCCATAGTCCCTTCAGCAAATTTTCCCCATGGGGAAGCAATTGATTTTAAGTTATAAAAACCTCCAGGGCCCAGACATAGTATGGCGATACCGCGTTTTTGCTCACAGAGATTTGTCCTTATATTTACATCCTCTAAACTGAACTCACAGGCATTTTAAAGGTCATGAATCCTCTTCCCTCCTAGATACAAACCGAATATTCAATACACGCTGAAGAGATGGAGAAGGCAGATGTCAAAATGGGCGAGGCTACCATCACCCACCATATTAAGAAGGCTTCTGCAGCCAAGCTCATTGCGGGCTTCCACGCTAAGAAGTCAAAAACAGAACGAAGGCTTCTTCTTAAAGCCGACTGCGTCATTCTTCCAGTGTGCTCACTGGTTTGGTGGGTTACATATCTGGTATGTTCTAAAAAATTGAAGACATTCAGCATACAAACTGATAGAGCATTCTTTCCCAAGGACCGCAACTCTATTGGAAATGCAAGGGTGATGGGTCTCCAGAAAGACCTTAATATGACTGATAATCAGTTTTTCAATTGCTTGACTATGTTTTGTTAGTTTCAGCTCTCTGGTTTTCACGGGTTAATATTGATTATTGTGAACTAGTTGTCGGTTACATTGTTTTCTTACTGCCAGCCAACGTCACATCACGCATCTTCAAGCCAAATAGATCTGTGGGTGTTGCCGTGTCTGCTTTGGTGTGATTTTGTGCTGCATGGGTACGGCCAAAAATTATGCTTCGGTTTTGGCACTCCGACTCCTCCTTGGATGTGGACAGGCTTATGTCCAGTTTTTGACCGTCTACATAAGCTTATGGTACAAGAGAGACGAAGTTGCTTTTAGAACTGGTAGGTTTATTTACATGACTTGAGCTGCTGTTTATTTGGCTGACGGTTAAAGCTATCTTCTTTTCTTGCTCCACCATCTCTGGTAGCTTCAGTGGCCTGATTGCATATGGTATTCAGAAGCATCTCACCTTAATGAACACAGGACGTGCACCATGGTCTTAGCTGTTTATAATTGAAGGCTGTATGGCTATTGGGATCGGAATCTTTGCTTTCTTAGTACTTCCAAGGCTCCCCGATGACCTTCAAGATAGCGGGGGGGAACACTGGCTCTTTACGAAGGAAGAGATTGATCTTGCTGTTGCTCGTTTTTCTTGTAGGTACCTCTCGTGGATTTTGGGTTATCTCACTGACTCAATTGAAGCATATAACTCTGCGCACGAAAAGATCAAACCAAAACAGTTTCTCGAAGTCCTTAAAGATCCTAAGTCGTGGTTTTTTGCCGTGTCCCAAGGCGCATGTGTAATAGGTGTTTCTGTTGTTGGAAGTTTCTTACCGACCTTTATTTCTAGTTTTGGATTCTCAGCTCGTAAGTTATCTCTTCTAGTGACGTTACTACATTAATTAACGCTTGAAACAGTGCGGACTCAGCTTTTTTCGATAATCCCTTATGCTTGTGCTTTCTTCACAGTTCTAGCCGCTGGATATCTCTCTGATAGAATTGCCAGGAAGGCACCATTCCTCATTATATTCTTCCTTATTGGCTGCACTGGTTACGTCCTGTTGCTAGCTGTTAACAACCAGCCTGTAAACATCATCGCTACATGTCTCATCACCGCCAGCTGTTACGCATGTATTCTTTTAACTCCTGTATGGCTCAACATTAATACTGTTGGGTTTACCAAGCGAGTAACTACATGGGGACTTGCAGAGACTTTCGGACTTACCTGGTCAATCATGGGCACGAGGATTTACAACACTCCACCTCGTTATGTCAAAGGGCACGCGGTCGTGTTATCCCTGAACTTCTTTGCGTGTTTCATGGTCTTGGCAGCATACTTCTATATGAGACGCCTCAACAGAAACAAGGAGCGTCTCGAGATGGAATACGCAGACAGAAGTGAGGTTCATCCTCATATTGCTAACAATGTGTCTCTCGAAGAAGTTGGGGAGGGTCATATATCCTTTAGATATTTGTTGTAAAATCCTCAAGCCTTAGAATTCGGGCGTAGAAAGAAGTATCTCATCTGATGGCTATCTATGTAATATTTATATGGAAGCCTTTTTTCTGGATGGCAAGTCTGTATTTAGACTTTCTGAAGCTATCAGTCTTGAAAAAAATTAGATATTTGAACTCCTGAGAGTACTTTCTTCAACGAAACCATTGTCTGTAATGCTGTGAACGGTGAAATAGTTCAGGCTTTCCTTGCAAGCATGAGTCTGCCAGCAAGGCATTCAAATGTCAACCTCCCACAAAGTTTCAGCATTATTAATCTTGCTGCTCATTTGTTACGGATGTCAATTTCAACCCACATAGTTCTAGGATATCATTCAGGTAATAGTCTAGTCATCGGCATCACAAGGCCGAGAATTCGGCGAAGCAAGCTAACCCTAAGCGCGACAAGTCTCCACCTACCCTATTCTGGGGTACATCCATATTTCGGAGCCTGTTCCAATTTCACCTGAGTCCAAATTTTCGGGACGCACCGAAGGAGCCCGAAATTAAACCCCAAAATATATTTGAAGGAGCGACATATGAATATACCATCATCCACATTGTTCTGGGAAAACACTTTTTATGTAGAGTTAAGAGCAAATGGAGCCATTATTCCATCTCCCTACCATACGGAGGCTAGTGACAGGGCATAATAGTGAAGGTAAAGCCATCTTCGAATTCGATGAAGTGCTTTTGCCGGTAAATCCAGCTCCTAAGACTCCGGCACAGACAGAATCATCAGAACTGCCGGTCGGCGTCACACTGGTCCATCGAACTCGAAACTATCCAGTCAATATTCAAGGCTCGACAGAAGAGTTGACGGCGGATAATTTGCGTCGAGGCCAGGGAGAAAAGGGCATTGTGTGTCAGATTGTAGACTTACCACCAACTCCGAAATGGAAACCCGGTTTCTTGCATCGAAATCAGAGTCTTGATTATGGCGTGGTGTTGAAAGGAACTATGCAAATCGTTCTGGATGATGGAGTTGAGCAAACTCTGCTAGAAGGCGACGTGTACGTACAGAAGTTAGTATTCATCATTGCTACATATATCCGTGATTATCGGCATGCTGATGTATGGGACTATCACAGAGGTACGATGCATGCATGGAAAAATATCACCGACAAATACTGTCGCTTTCTCACGGTTGTTATACCATCGGAGAATGTTGAGGTGAAGGAAACTGGGGAGATGCTGGCAGTGTCTAAGGTTCCGGGACTAAGTGACTGATCATGCTTTTGCAATCTTGATTAATATAGCGGATGTCATTTTTTTCACGGCTCCTAATGAAAACTATAATTCTATGCAATGCATTCGAGCTTTGTTTCGGGCACGTCATGTTACTTAGACCATGATCGTATGCCATTTCTCAATCTATTCAGCTTTCACGTGCTACTCAAGAAGAGCCTTTGATAATCACAGATAGGATAATATTGAATTCAAAATATTTCTATTGGAGGAGTACAAGCTCTACTATCTAGTCAATGTTAGGCCTCCATTCAGAGTTAGTCTACATGTCATGGCAAGTTGATCTAGATAATTTGATCCATGCGATCACCTGAAAAACAAACATAGAAACAGACCGAAAAAGAAATACCAGAAGCTTAAGGATACAGTCATTCAGGTGGAGCTAGGACTTGGTGCGAATAGAGCTGCGTTTCCCAACAGCAATCTCCTCCGTCATTTGGCGAAACGAAAAAGGCCGACTTTTCGGCGACGAGTGCAGCCCTGGAAACCCTTCCTCCGGGGTTGGGAACAAGAAAAGTAAATTCGGATTTTACGAGGTAGCAGATCTTTAGGTTGATCAATAGGTCTGAAATGTGATACTAAGGCAAAGCGGAGAACCAGGTAGATCCGATCAGTCCGACTGCTCCTAAAATATAAACCAGAGCTACTCAATTCTCCTTTCTAGTGGTTCAATTACGCGCAGACCTATATCTACCCAGTCTAAAATCAGTTCCATTACTTCACTTCCTTTGTTGAACAAACAGAAAAAATGATTTCGAAATCACTTCCAGAGCTTGACCACTTCGTCCCTGTTGAACCAACCAAAGAAAACCTCGACTTTGCTGACCTAGAAACACTTGATTTCTCCCTTTACGATGAAGACCCAGCGGCCAGGAAAGACCTCGCAGAGAAAGTCCATCAAGCCATGGCAACTCAAGGCTTCTTTGTCATTGTTAACCATGGCATTTCCGAAGAGCAAATCACACGTCAGGTTGACATCGGTCATACTATCCTCAAACGTACACTGCAAGAAGAAAAGAATGCCCTTAAGGCCGATATCCTTGGTAGAGGCGAATACCCTGGCTTCAAGCCTCGCGGACATTGGAAGACCGCCGGAGGCGCTCCAGATCGCATTGAGAATTTCAACATCAACCGTAACATGAGTTTGAATACACAACCTACAGCTTTGAAACCTTATATTGAGGAGATACAGGCTGTAGTCGACAAAATTCATAAGGACATTCTCTACAAAATCTTGAGGCTTTTTGCCATGGCTCTCGAGATTAAGGATGAGGACTTTTTCGTCAAAGCCCACAGCTATGAAAAGCACGATGAGTCTTGGGCTCGTTGGATGGAATACTATAGTTTGGAACCAGACAAAGAGGAAGGCGAAAAAACACTCTGGCTTGGTGGCCATCAAGACTTCGGCAGCCTTTCGCTCTTATTCAGTCAGCCGATGTCGAATTTACAAGTCCGACACCATACCGACAATGCGCAGTGGAAATATGTAAGATATATTCCTGGCGCAATTATCGTGAATGCTGGTGAAATCATGATGTGGTGGACAGGTAATTACTTTAAGGCCGCCGTCCACAGAGTCATTGAGCCACCTCGAGACCAGCGAGGATATGATAGAAGTGGCTTCTTCTATTTTACAGTTCCGAATGACGAGGTTGTCATCAACACTTTGCTTGAAGAGAGCCCGGTTCTGCAGAATGCGGGAATCCAAAAGTGGTTCAAAGAAGGCGAAGCCCCTACTAGCAAAGAGTGGTGCAATAACCGGATCAGGGCAACTGGGCAGAAAACGCTTTTTGTAAATGAGGATGGGAAAAGATATGAGCGAGAGAAGATTGGCAACGTGATAACAACTTGGTATAAATAAAGAACTAGTATATTTATGTAAACTCTCGTGGCTAGAGTACAAGTATCTGAATTATCTTGTTGAATCTGCATAGATACCTTCCGAAATCCATATGTTATCGTTCTGTAATGCTTCTATCCTCCAGTTTCCGACTGGCCCTTGCACACAGCATTTACGACGACATTTGTAAAGCTTCGCTGTTCGCACTTTCCATTTTCATGATTTGCATCACATCCACATCCACGGAGAGTCCGTAGAGAGTCTATGGATCACGGTGCATGAATCGGCTGGAAAAGTGGAGCATCTAACCCTGTTTGCAGTTGATCAATGAGCAATACCCAGTCCGAAATACGCCGATATTTCGGCCCTCAGCAGATGTATGATAGTAACAGTACAGTTTTAGTCCTGTTGCAGGCCACCAATGACCAATCCGAAATGCGGCAAAATTTTTGGCATTTCGGCATTTCGGCCATCAACAACCATGGTTTGTGTTGGATTATGGGTATACTCACAAGAACGCCCTTATAGGCTTTTGCTAGCAGCCATTTTTACGTGCTTGCATTCTGAACTCAGAATAGCCCTGGAGAAGAGCATTTAGACTGGAGAAACGTCCTAAGCCGTCCATTCTGTGGCGTATAAATATAGGCGATTCTTCTATCTGAAATGAAAAACCATCATGCTATCACTGAACTAAGTGCAATAGGCTGTCCCCACTTCATCTTGCGCTTTTGTTGCCTGGAATCAGATCAGAACGATTCTTATGGATCTCCAGCTACGCCAGACACATTCCAGTACAAAAAGCTCGTATTTCGCGCAGAAGTTTAATGGTCTGATTTAAATCTGCTATGTCCTTCCTTGAAACTGATCAATAGTACAGTTTCAGGATAGACCAGGCTTGGGTTTTAGGGAGTGAAAATCATTTTCTAGTAGCAGGATAAATATTTGCAATGTCGATCAAGGCAGCTTCCCAATGGAGGATTATTCCAGACAATGGCGTTAATGGCCTTCAAGTCAAGGATGACGTGCCAATTCCTGATCTGATCGGCCGACAGTGTCTCGTTCGAATTGAGGCGGTTTCTTTAAACTATCGCGACATTGCTATGGCTTCGGGACGATACCCGCTACCAATCACGGATTCATTTGTACCCTGCTCGGATGGGGCTGGACAGATTGTGGCCATTGGCTCACAGGTTACCGAGTTCCAGGTCGGTGACAAGGTCTGCACAATCTTTATGCAAGATCACCAGGACGGCATTATCACTCCAAAAATCCGTCAAAGCACTCTAGGAAGCCAACGCGACGGTGTTCTGCAACAATATGGTCTCTTTGAAGAGACTGGGCTTGTATCCTTACCGACTGGCCTCTCATATGCCGAGGGTTCTACTTTACCATGTGCTGCGGTGACCGCCTGGAATTGTTTATTTGGTCTGGAGTCAAGAGCTCTCCGAGAAGGGGATTTCTTACTCACGCAAGGCACTGGTGGTGTATCCTTATTTGCAATTCAATTTGCACTTGCTATTGGGGCGACTGTTATCAGCACAACGTCAACGTTTGAGAAGGAACAGAAGTTGAAAAAACTGGGAGCACACTACGTAATCAACTACAAGTCCAATCCTGACTGGGGGGAGAAGGCAATGTCATTAACTCTAGATAGACTTGGTGTGCACCACATTATCGAAGTTGGTGGTGAAACTACAGTACCGCAGTCCATGAAGGCCATCAGGCCAGAAGGGGTTGTCTCTATGGTTGGATTTCTAGGTGGGAAAGCCGACAATCCGGCAAGCTTCTCTTCGATACAAAAGGAGCTCTGCATTGTAAGGGGCATGAATGTTGGCCCGCGAAAGATGTTCAGAGAAATGAATTCCTTCTTGGAGGAAAAGGGTATAAAACCCATATTGTCGGATCGGGTATTTAAATTCAACGAAGCTCGAGAAGCGTATCACTATATGGAGCAACAGGACTTCTGGGGCAAGATTGTTGTTCGGCTTAACTTATAGTTTAATATGCTGTTAATTCAATTGTTGGATCTGTGCACTAGTGGCGAGTTGTTTTAAGGGTCTTATATAAACATAAAAAATTTATGAATAGTAGGTAATTTTTATAGAAATCAATACAGACTGGCAGCTATATAAGACTTAAATCCAGGCATAATAGAACTGTTGAAGTCAGTATCACCTGACTACCCTGGCCTAATTGGCCAAGCCCCCACAACTTGTAACTGTATTCAAGAATTGCAATCACTTTATAATAATAATACAATCATAATTTTCTATAGCTGAAATGACACTTATACCAAATTCCGCTAAGACCTGCTTATTCAACAGGTTATAAGCCCGGGTGTAATACAGCTAGGATGTCGTTTTCTAGCATTTTAGATTATTTTAACCTTATCCAATTATCATTTACTAGACTTCGACTCGACTCGACCTTAAGCTCTATCTAACCCTTAGAGGAGAGAACAAGATAGATATGAAGTGTGAATTGGAGTATAAGGACAGAAATACCTTCCCTAAAGAATAAGACAAAGGAGATTGAATATTAAACTATCTAACCTTAGAGAGAAGAATTACTAAAATAGTAGTAATATTTATTATCTAACTCTCTTATACTTTGAATAAGTACGATTAGAATTCTACCACTTGTATAAGGCTTATTGTTGCTTGTTAGTGGGGACTGGTTAAGGGCTATTATAGCTGGAGCGCTTTAATTAAGGAGGGCAGAGGTTCTAAGTATTATTTTAGAGGCTTTAAGGGCTTTAAAAGTAATTCAATTAGGTAGAATTAGATAAGATTATAGAACAAAACATAAGTTTGTTATACTAGAATCCCTGGTTTTATACTGTTACCATAGTAATGCCGGTACGGATCCGTACTACTATACAAATTTAAAGGATTCACTAGGCCAGACCGGTATAGGCGAAGATCCGGTATAAAGCGCTCTGGTATAACGAGGTACAACTGTACCCTTTTCCCGACTCCTTTCCAGGTTCTGACTAAGCATTATTGGCAAGCTGGGTATAATGTTGTCAAGGTTCTTCTTTCACAGCTAAGGGCTATAATTCTAGAGGCTTGGGAGGCAGTCCCTGATTCTTACATAGGATCACTATTTGAGAATTGGTGGGAGCGCTGCCAAGCTGTAATAGATGCTAGGGGGGACCTACTAAATTCTGAATTCCATAGAAAATATAATCTGTTTTGGATTGCGTGCTTCGCAGGATGCTGATAATAGTCAAGCATGAAGCCACTGATATTTATCTCTTTTGTCTGCTCGGGCACGACTACCTTCCCTGGCATGTTGCGACCGTATATGCTTTCAGCTCGAGGAGTTCCCGTTCTACGTCTCTTGCTCTGTCATCCATCAGGTCATCCCACATATTGATGTTACTAGATCTGTGTCGACAGATGCCTATAGAGCTAGTGTGCTTTTCTGTTTGTGGCGCATATAGCGGATTCATCCGGATAATGATATCGTCTGGCGGTGAGAAGATGTATCCCATCAGAATAGGCTTTGAGACATCGATCTCGATTTTGATCTCATATCAATCCTCCTGGAGTGCACTCACATATTCGGGAAAGAAGATCATTGACTCTGTACATATGTTTTGGTGCAGCCAGCCACTGGAGTTAAGCAGGCAAATAGCGCGCGCAACCTTTCTAGCTAGCTCGAAACGAGCACCGAGCGTAGATTGGACGCCTTCTCCTACCTGATTTCAAAGAGTGATTATAGCGTCACAGGTGCGCGAAGCTTCAGGTTTTCCGCAGGTCGCTCATGACTCTGAACGCTAATCGTGCCAGGGTGCTTGTAGAGAATTCTGCAATAACCCTTGTGCTTGCCTTCTTTGTGGTCGATTATACCGGCGCTATCCAAGCTATAGACGCGTTCCCTCATGTTCGTGCCTTGAATAGTGTTAAAGAGGTTCCTAATGAGAGCGCGAAGCTTGGGATCGGCTGGTCTGACCATCTCGACCGGTTCGACATCTTCTTTGTCCTCGTCGCTACTACTGTATTCGTAGGTCTTATCCATGCCAACCTTGCTGTATTGGCGCGTCGTCATGCCAATCGTTGGAAATGATCTCAGGAAGCGCGTCCGCTTTCGATGACGCTTCATTTGCTGTTTCTGCTTTGGGGTGAGTTCTGGCGGCGGTCCGCGGTAGTCTCGCATTTCCACGTAAACGACTTGCTCTTCAAATAGGGCAAGGCCCTTTCCTAAATACCGCATCTCACGTTGCTCTTCGTAAACGCTAGTGAGAGTCCTGTCATTCGCTTACTCCTCGCCCCTGTTTTCATTAACTGATGCTTTCAAAGTGGCCGCCGAAGCTAGTAATTTGTAGTCTTCCCGCACTGACGACCTGCCATCGACTTCTGTTTGCTGAGTTGCGATTCTTGAAGTCGACTTCAGACCTGCTGGTGACTCCTGCCTGGCTAAGCATTCCATAGTGAGATAGATGTTCATTGACTGGAATGCATTTTCGGGACAAAGACAATAGAGCGATTCGCTGTAAGATCTCAAGTTGGTCATAAGTTTCTTGAAGTTGCCCCTGTCTTTCAAAGCCTATTTAAACTTATTATGCACAGAGAGACGGCTCTTGATTTCACTAATCACCGACTTAACATCCTCAATTTTAGTGTTCGGGATAGTTAACTGGAGGTTATTGGTCGACTGCGATCCATCTTGGATAGCCTGGGCTAGTAGGAGCTGGGTCCTAAGCGCTTGATGAGTTTCTCCTAGTTAGACAGTGTATTTGCAAGAGCAGAAAGAGTGTTGAATACGCCTTCGGCCTTGAATCAGTTGCTCAAGAGGTACTCATAAAGTTTAGTCCGCTTTCGTCTAGTGTGATCGGACTCCTATAATAATCGCCTTTGCTTTAGTATCTTTGACTTTGTTAATTTTGATTAGATTTGCTTCTACTTCCGCTATACTAGTACCTGTCTCTACGGATATAAACCTAGAGCTTACAGGTAGTTTAATAACCTCCTATACTTCCTTAGATTCAAGTATAGCCCTAGTTATAGCTGCCTACGTCCTATAGTTAGAATCGCCTAGCTTAGCAATTCTAGCTTTCTTAATCGTGGATTTGTCTTCTATATCGAATAATTAGTTAAATTAATAGTCAATTTTTGTACTCTCCTAGGGCAGCAAAAGAGTACTTTCCGGGCTTATAACCTGTTAGATTTACGATTCTAGCCAATCGGGTACGTCTAGTACTATTAGGTAAGCAGGTTGGTAGGAAAGTATAAAGGGAAATCAGATATATTAAATCAACTATACAGAGCTTAAAACTAATAGAAAACCTGCCTATATAACCTCTACTGTTCTGTCTAAGGCATATAACTCATCCATACGGATACGTCGATCCCGTACAGGTGGAAACAGTACCTAATACTTAGATGGTTAGCTCGAGCAAGGCGTGGAACAGCAGTCACGTGTCAGAAACGATTGCTGACTAATCTAACTGCAACACATACTGTATGTAGAGGGTCAACACGTGATTAGCACGCTAGTCCCGATTAGGCGAGGAAGGGGATAAACTTCACAGGTTCATCCATCCTTCGATATACAACAATCAATCACCATTCTATACAACTGTATTCCACTCACAAAGTGGTGTACTACGTGTAGAGGTGTACCCACAGTTGCAAAGAAGGCTGGAAAATGGGCACCGGTTGTCAAAGTCTTCCAAGCTGGCTACGGCGTAATGAAGTTTGGCGAAGCGGTGAACACATGTATTGATATCGGTGATACAGTTAACAAAACAATTCCTGCAATGCGGGTAATGGTTGGATCGTTCTGCGATAAAATCGCCTTCATTTCTGTCTTCGTTGGCCTCGCGCAAGTAGCGAGGATCACCTGCAGGTATAATACAAAC
The DNA here is from genome assembly GCA_037952705.1 of Haplographium delicatum. NCBI lineage: Eukaryota > Fungi > Ascomycota > Leotiomycetes > Helotiales > Hyaloscyphaceae > Haplographium > Haplographium delicatum. The sequence goes on from JAPZPC010000102.1 coordinate 126,568, forward strand.
ATACCAAGGCATCAGTGCACTGAAGGAGATTGGAGCACGATTACGTGACATCGGCAATACCTTGGAGGCCCAGACCGCATTGCAGGCTCGGACGAACTTTGCTGATCTTGTCTACCATGAGCTTTGGGACAGACTTATGAGCACGTCTCGGGATAAAAGTGCAGCCACTGGTATTTTGTTTACCACCCGGATACCATTTGGTATGCACATTTCAAAAGAAAAATTTGGGAGACACCTCTCAGTAAGAGGTTCTGTGGATATACGAATTGTCGAGTGCGAACAGAGGTCTGCTGAACGACAAGGTCAGGCCACGCGTACAATCAAGCTCCATCTCCTCATCCCCGCCTATCGACTCCTTTTCATCCCAGAGTTTGTGCAGTTTCCAGAGGATCTGAACTGTTTTGTCGTGGAAGGCGCGATTCATAACAGCGAAAACCTTGTGTGGCTCAACATTCCTGAACAGCAAAGTCGTTTTCTCTCTAAGATCAAGAACTGGAAGCCACCCGAGGTCAGCGTCTACCAGAAGATAGGAGCCCCCTTTGGGTTGGCAAGGTTGGCAACCCTTCCTCAAAAAACACTAGATCTCGAGTGCTTGGAACACGACCAGAAGAGGACGAGGATGACGACGACTCAAGTATCGCTTCCTCGACTGTCAGGGCATCTTCTGGAGATGACTCAGATGATATACCCTCAGATGACGACTTCTCGGATAATGACAGTGAGAGTCATGCTGGACGTCGCTCGAGCGTTACCCACCACTCCGCCGAATTGTCTCGTCGCGACAGGCATGAGCATCGTGAACATCGAAGCAGAACTTGCAGCAGGAGGAGACATCATAAACCGAGGGAAATACGCGATATGCACAATCCAAACAGAAGTTCTCGTAGACAAGGAGGATCAAACAGCAGACGGAACTAATAGAGATAAATGCCACAGTCAAAATGAATTTGATTCTCTCTGGTTGTCTTGACTACTAGGTATTAAAACAGACTGCACTAGGTAAAGAGATACCAAGGTTTCTTATAGCTCCTTTATTTCATATAGTTCTAACTATTGTTACATAGATGGCTACGCACCTGCTACCGGATTTACTCCTATATTCTATAACCTATTCTACTTGGTTCATTATACTATTCAATATATGGAATCATCCCACCAGTTACCATGTGATACTCATCATCTAGAGCCATAACCCTCTTCATCACGCCTACGTCATTACTTATAAATAAAGTCCTTATCCCAAGAAACAAGTTAACATAGGAAAGCTAGCTAGGCTCCGTAGTTGGTCGATAGGGTTTATATAGGAAATAACGATACGGGAATAGCTTCAGCAGCTTCCTGGTATTAGAAAGGCGCATATAAGGTCACATAACCCGGGAGCTCTTGATTTGTAGGCTAGTATCCACGTGACTCCTCTGGATCTACTGTATCCTTGCTATACTGAAGCCCTAGAATTCTTGGGCCTCTATAATGGGGTTGTACTTTCCTCATTAGCCGGGAGGCTGTGTAAAGCCATAGTGCGGATATAGATACGTACTTCGGAAGCCGGAAATGCCAAGAATGTCATGACAGGTACACCTACTTTTCTGTGCAGCCATTCCAAGAAATAGCAGACCCATTTAACGAAAGCCAGAACGTGGCTGTGGTCGGTTCTTCCTGTCTCTCCTTTTAGAAATGCGGTGCACTGTCGAGGTCCAATTGCCCCACCGTATTCTTCCTTTTAGCTTACCTTTCTTTCCCGTTCTCGCGCTGCTTGTTAGCGTGGCATTAATTATACTCTAGTTTTGCACCACGTATTTTCGCGAAAAATCTCTGAAGCGATAAAACTCTGTAGAATGCCTTGTTGACTCGAGGGTCTCTCTGGGACAGCTATTATCAACCTGTATTATGGATTGTTTGGATAAATTAAACACGATGCGAAGGCCAACGGCTTAGAATCCGACATCGCGCAAGATTCCAGGGACACCAAAGTCTAGGTTTTGAAAATTGTGCATTAAATCAAGGGAAGGCCCAGAAACTGGAACCCTTATTGAATATTGCAAAAAAGAAGCGAATTTATAATTCTACTTAGTTACTACTACTTACTACTATAAATCTACTCAAATCTCACCTATAATTTTTTTAATACGACCTCCGTTATCTGATAGCCTCGGTTAGCGAAATACGGATCCGTTGATGGATCTCAAATCCGTCGGCCTTCTATGCCCTATTCCCCCTCTTAACCTCCACTTTGAATGCCAAGTTCTATTTCCGCACCGCTGTCTCGACCGTCTCCCTAATCAGCAGAGATTGTCCTCTTCTGTCAGAAGATATAGCCACGAATGGAGTGATTTTAACAGTTTTCAAAAATTTGATTGGTTAGTTACGCCCTGGCTAATAGAACATGGCGTAGTCTTAAAACCGGGGATTACACCTGCCAAATGTAGATAAGTCCCGGAACTCGGACCCGCTTATCCATGCTCGAAAATCGGGTTTTACAGCCCGGTAACCGGATGTCCACACATCCTTGTCCGGGCCAAGGTTCTGCTGTGCTATAAAAGGATCAACGACCTGGGTAGGAACGGTCATGTCCGCTAGGTGTTCGCGCTAGATGTTTGCTGGATGTCGCTGGTCGCCTCGAACCCTTCCATCAGGCGATAATAGCGTAGCAATATGTGGTGCTTTCGGCCCTATAATAGGGGGTTCGCCTGGATATACCTTCGCGGCACGCGACTTCACCCCATATTCAGTCCACAGAGCCTTGATTTGTTTCGACTCAGTGAGGTAGCGTTGCAACGCAGTGAAGGTGCATAAATGGCGTTCCTGTACCTGTTAGCATTCCGCATCGAAGCTACCGTAGATATTCCTGATAAGCCAAGAACGACAGAGAAAACATTAGTATATACAAAAAGCAATGGCCATGGTTTTAACCCTATTTGCTGCGTTTATCCATTTAGTAGAAGGCGCGTTGATTCTTGATTGTGCCCTGGCCGAGCTGTGTGGAACTCGGGTAGCGAGGGTTCGAGATTTGTATTCAGTCCCGTGGCTTGATTAATCTTCCTAGTACTAGCAAAAATTCCGATGAATTTTTCTAGTTATTACAGTTCGTTGACAGCAGTCTAGTAACGTAGTGCCATAACCAATCTTTTACAACACTATTAAATCTTGTGACTCGCTCACCAACAGCTTTATGGGTATACCTTCCCATTTAAGTACGGATACGACCGTGTTGTGGCTTGTGCGTGAGGTCGTATTCCAGTCCCTGTATAGTTCTCGCCTCAAAGCTGCACTAATCAGTAGATCAGATCAATACCGCAAGAGCCTGAGTACTAAATGCAGGGACATACAGTATATCCATTATGTTCCCCTGATAAGAAAAAAGGATCCTAATAAGCCACTAAAGTTGACACTAGCCCTGCTTTCGTTCAGCTGCTAGCATACCCTTTTGGTAAATGCAATACTATGCTCCTGGTTTAATGCTAGGTAGAGAATATGTAGGTATGAAGTATATAAAATGCATTGCACTTCCTGAGAAATTAAATACTCATACCCGCGTCTTATGCTCTTCTACCACATCAATTCATTGATGTACTCAAACTTTCAAAAGATCAAGATGATTTCTGGCACAGGGCTACCACTCATGCTATTCCAATTGTTTTGTGCATTGGTTTCTCCAGCAAATGGTGTTTGTATTAGGCCAACAGCAAGCTCTTCGAGTTCGGTTGGATTCACAACTATTGGAAGCTCGACGATCCTGGCAAGTTCTACAGATTCAGCAAGCCCAACCACGCCAGCTATATCTACAAGCCCAACTAGCTCTATAGCTGTAGAGAGCTCTACGTCTTCAGCCGCTGCTAGTTCTAAGTCTTTAGTTACAGCTAGATCTTTGTCTTCCGCTACGACTAGTTCTACATTCTCGGCTATTAGCAGTTCTACATTTTCAGCTATAGCCAGCCCTCTATCTTCGGATACTACTAGCTCTACGCTTTCAGCTACAACTAGTTCTATCTCCTCGACCGCAATTAGCTCTCTATCTTCAATGGCCACTAGCTCTACATATTTGGATACTACCAGCCCTACATCTTTAGCTGCGACCAGTTCTACATCTTTAGATCCAAACAACTCAACATCTTTAGCCACAACTAGTTCTATATCTTCCGCTGCTATCAGTTCTTCGTCTCTAGTTATAACAAGCTCTCTATCTTTGCCTACAACTAACCCTACATTTTCAGCCGCACCAAGTTCTATATCCTCTTCTACGGCTAGTTCTGTATCTTTAGACCCGACCAACTCTACATCTTTAGCCGCGACTAATTCTATATCTTCCGCTGCTATCAGTTCTACGTCTTTAGTTATAGCAAGCTCTCTATCTTTGCCTACAACTAGCCCTACGTTTTCAGCCGCGCCTAGTTCTATATCCTCTTCTACGGTTAATTCTGCGTCTTCAGCCTCGACCAACTCTACATCTTTAGACCCGACCAACTTTACATCTTTAGCCGCGACTAGCTCTATATCTTCCGCTGCTATCAGTTCTACGTCTCCAGTTATAGCAAGCTCTCTATCTTTGCCTACGACCAACTCTACGTTTTCAGTCGCGCCTAGTTCTATATTCTCTTCTACGGCTAATTCTGTATCTTCAGCCGCGACTAGTTTTATATCTTCGGCTGCAGTTAGCTCTATATCTTCAGCTTTCTCGCCTTGCGGCACCTGGACTCCAGAAGAGGTTATCCCAACAGATATTCCTACGACAAACCCATATGAAGCTTCGGATGGCACATTATTCTACGCTGAAGGCGACCAAAATGGTATGATCCTCGACGCTTCTCATGCCTCGTATCAGACCTCTTATATGTATCCAATTTTGAATTCATATGCAAGGGCTTTATCCGACTGTACAAACCACTGTGTATTCGCGATTGCAGGCTGCCTTTCATTCAACGTGTTTACAGTATTTGAGGGTAATTCGAGTGATTGTATTCCTGCTTTTGAATGTCGGTTCTCAACCTCACTCTACGACCCATCAGACTATAATACCAAGAATGGCCCGGATCTACTCCCAAGTTTTGCATGGAACATCCACCCACCTTGTAGCTACTGGACTCTCGATATGCTTACTCCAACAGACATGCCCTCAGATCCATTCGGGAGTGTAAGCGGAGCGCTCTACTACGCTGAAGGCAACCAAGATGGTGTAATCCTCGATCCTTCTCATCCCATCTATAAGTCGATTGACCTTTATCCAGAATCAAATTCATATGCATCGGCTGCATATTGGTGCTCGATGATGTGTGAATATGAGATAACAGGCTGCCTTTCATTCAACGTGTATACGGTATTCCAAGGCGATTCGAGTTATTGTATTCCTTCCTACGAATGTCGATTTTCGTCTTCCCATTACAATAATGCAGATTACGATAACGCAAATATCTTTGGATCAGATTTCGGTCCGACTTTCGCATGGAATAAAGGACCTCCATGCAATTACTGGACTCCAGAGCAGATTATGCCAACTGATATTCCCACACAAAGCCCATATATTAGTTCGCACGGAACCGAGTACCATCCTCTAGGCGATCAAGATGGCATGACACTTGACGACGCAGATCTGGCATTCTATACTATTTTACCCTATCCACAGTCTAATTCGTACGAAGTGGCGGTACAGATGTGTGCAGATCGGTGTGACGAGCATGGTGGGCATTCATTTAACGTTTATACAATAACTTCGCCCCTTAGAAACCACTGTACTCCTAGTTATGCATGTGCAGTCTCGACAACTTACTACAACAAAAGCGACTACAATACTATCAACCCCGGACCAGAGCCTCCACTTCTCAACCCAAGTTATGCATGGACTCAATTTCCAATAGCTGAGTGTTCTAATGAAGAATACAGCCCTCAAGTATAGGTGAACGCTGGCATGGATGCATATCTACAAGTACTTACAGCACTTCACGGACTAGAGAATAGCAGCAACTTTGCACCTGACCTTATGCAAGTCCTTGGCTACAATAACTTTGTGAGATACCTATTAAACTAAGAAAGCCTTCAAAGAAAACTAATTCTTCTCAGGATTGTCTAGATGTCTTAAACACGGCTGGCCAGTGTAGCTTCTTAAGGATTTGCGGCCCTATATAGCCTAATTGCTAGTACTATTGATTATATCTAACTAACTATATATAGCTATAATCTATAGTCACTTTAGCAAGTAATGCTTTGTTAGGTATATCTAGTACAAAGGCCCTGCTAATCCTACTTGCTATACTAGTCGTTTTGCTATTAACTTTAATAATTAAGGCCTTTTTTATAGGTAGAATCGTTAACTCTATAGCAATTCCCTTATCCTGTAGAGCTACTATAGATATTAGGTTCTCTTTAATTTTTAGAACATATAGGATATCTATAAGCTTAATCTAGCTTGCCTGTCCTCTAACAAGCACCTATAGCCTTAATATTCCTGTTCTAGTCTTATATAATATTAATCTATTAGCTATAGAGACTATACGTTATAGATTTAGCTTAGTATAGCTAATAAAGCTAGATTAGTTTAGTATTATATAGCGTATTGCTTCTAAATTAACTATCTAGGAGTTACTTATACTCTAATTCTTAGAAACCTCCTAATAGGCTTCTTTTATACTTTCCTTTATAATTTAGGCCTTGTCTATAGAGGGTAGTAAGAGTTTCTCTTTTAATCTAGGTATAGGTAATAGCCCTATTTTTGTGACAATGGAACATTCTCCTGAGTCGCTTAAAAGAGGTCACGTGACTCTGTCAAGCCCTTTGTTGGAACTAAGT